>JAYJMB010026428.1:0-35670 GCA_036873735.1 Pouteria campechiana
AAAAAAAGCAAGTATTAAATGCTCTTTATTTCTCTGAACCTCGACAAGCATTTTTGTCTCTGTGTCTTCCAATTATTGAGTAGGGCTTTCTTGTTCACTTGACTTTGTTTACTAACAAAATGAAATTTTAACACTCATGAATCATGAATTTCTACTTGTTCCAATTGCCCCTAGTTACCCAACTGATCTATAATGCTGTCGCTACCATCAATAAGTTGCATTAATCAAAGCGTTTGCAGTTGCCCCATTGATCATGTTAATACAAAACCACCATAAGAAAGAAATTTCACTCTATTGCATTGTATTTCATGATTAGTCAATCTGAAGTGGTTCACGAGATCCCGTGATATTAGATACAACCAAGATGCCCTTGTGATTTATTTTTTGCCTTTCGGATTTCTTACAGGATTACGGTCATGCAGAACTGTGTATTCACTGGTGTCAGCTATAGCTCTCCCACCCTTGCTTCTGCAATGGCCAATTTGGCTCCAGCTTTCACGTTCGTGCTTGCTGTTATTTTCAGGTGACCTTTCCCTATTCCCCTTCATAAGCAATGAGTTAGAATTTTAGGGTGTGTTTGGATTCACTGCACACCTGTGTAGTCCCTACTACACATACTTTATTACACATACACAAAATTCTGCATTCCACCCAAATAGAGTAATACCCAATACACTTAACATCCTGTTTTTTTCAATCATTATCCCTACTTTTTAATCATTATCTTCACATTTTCAATCATTTATTCCTATATATTTTCTAATATTTAATCATTCGGCCCTGAAGCATGGGCAATGCAAAGGGAGAGACCAAAACTGGTTTCCAACATTGGAGAGTGTAGGGAGGAGTATCATTTGTGAAACCTGGTCTTCTTGAAAGATTTATCTGAGACCTTTGATAACCAAATCCTGAAATTTTATCTAATCATCAAATGCTTTGTCCAACTAATGAGGGCTCGCCAAACAACTGACTGGAGAGTAGTGCATAGAGTCGTAATGTTGCCATTAGTGGCGGCTTACCCATGTCTTGAACAATAAGGGAATTCATAACCAGTACATCCTCATAATCAGTGATACATGTATTACAGCCTTCTAGGTTCTCAAGACAATTAGTAGATGGTATGGGCAGTGCAACTGAAGAAAAGCAGGCTTTGATGCCTTGTTTTGTTTGTTTGATTTTAATCAGTGGAAAAGGCATGGCCATTGCCATTGGAGAAAAGCAAGCTATATATGGTGCCTCCATTTGTATGTTTTTTGTTATCAGCAGAAAAGGCATGGGCAGTGCAAGTGGATAGGCATGATGTGCTTGCCGATACACGGGAGTTGGGAGGGGAATGATTTGTAAAATTCAGGCCTCTTTGCTAGAGATTTTTACACCTTTATTACCTTTCTTTGCTGAAGATCCTTCCCTTTCCCATCAATGATGAATAGTTTTAGCACTTGGAGAAAGCAATACCATAGAATATTTTGACAACTTAAATCCTGAATTTAATCTTGTCATCTAGTCCTAATTGGATGGGATTGGCAATAATCCATTGGAAGTAGTGTATTTATTCCAATTAACCAAATTCACTTCTAATCAACTGTTATGGCTAAGAAACATTATTTGTATACTGCTGACATATGAGGAAAGAAATGGAAAAGCAAAATTGGGTTTATTTGTTAACTTGCATATAAATGAACACCGGATATACACAAGGCAAGTTTGTACATTTTGAAGCAAAGTTGTATTATTTTGTAGGGTAAGTATCACTTAGAAAAAGAAAAAAAATAACATTATAATGCAGTTCAAGCGCAGAACATACTCTGTAAAGTGGTGTGAAAATCAATGTCTTTCATAATATCAAGTGGCAATTGAATTGATGTTTGCAGGTTGGAAAAAATAGATGTGAGGAGCTTAAGCAGTCAAGCCAAGATTTTAGGCACCTTAGTTTCAATGTCGGGTGCTATGGTAGTCACTCTCTATAAGGGCCCACAAATCATGGCTTTATCTGCACCTAATGCCAGGAATCTTCTCCATCAATCTCCTCCCAATACATTGACAACAGAAAACTGGGTACTTGGGGGCCTTTTCCTTGCAACTGCTTCATTATCCCTTTCAGTATGGAACAACTTGCACGTATGAAGTAAAAAAATCCACTCAAACGTCACATAAAACATGATTAGGTTCAACTCATGAAAATGCAAGTTACCCACATCAATGTACATTCCAGACAGCAACTGTTAACAGCTATCCACCAGAGATGACTATATTAGCTTTCAATTGCTTCTTTGGGACGATTCAGTGTTTGGCGGTGTCTCTGATTGCTGAAAAAAGATGCACATGCTTGGAGCTTGAGGCCTGGTATTGAGCTCATCGCCATTGTGTATTCAGTAAGCAAGATCATGAACCAAAACCAGATTCTCTTGATTTTCCAACATGTTCTGCTGTGGGAACGGAGGTTAACATTGGCAATCATGGCTTTCTCCATAGGCAGTGGTTGGGAGTGTCCTTACCTACAATGTTCTAACATGGTGCATGCACAAGAAGGGGCCGCTTTCTGTAGCTATTTTCAAGCCCTTAGGAATTGCAATTGCAGCCATGATGAGTGCCATATTACTTGGGGAGACCCTTCATCTTCGGAGTTAAGTTTCTTTCCTTATTTTTTTCCTTGCCAAGAATTCAAGCTGGCAATTCGATTAACTGTTACGTTAGGATAGGAATGTTCTTACTGCCCATTATCCTTGTGCTTTTCATCCTTTAAATATGAGTCGCATGCTGAAGACGGTCTTTTCTTCTTTCTTTTGCCCTTTCGTTTTTGCAGTGCGATTGGAGCTATAATAATAGTTGTTGGATTTTATAGCGTAACGTGGGGCCAAACTAAAGAGAGAGGAAAGGAAGCAGACAAAGGAGTCAAACATCATCCTCTCTCTCTCTCTCTCTCTCTCTCTCTCTCTCTCTCTCTCTAAATGGAGAAAGGAAGAAAATTTTAATTATACGAACAATCACGAAATCTGTCAACAGAGTAAGTGGGAAGCATCCGAGGATGAGGAGAGACCCTAGTCACAATCACAGATGACTGATGATTTCCTACCACCAGTTTAGTTGAAATCTGTGGAGGAGATTGGTTTTGGGGTGAACATTAGTCAGCCTGGGGCTGGACTGACTTGGGAAAAGAGCCCAAGAGTACTTTTTTTTTAATCTAATCTAATCACAACGTCATGTTGGTCGCAATATGTACCTTAGATCCTATTTCCGAAATGTAAATTGCACCAATTCATGTCAAATGTGCGACAACTCAGAGAATTATCATATGCTGAAGGGATTAGTGATATCAAGTTAGTTGGGCAAAGAATGACAGGATTCGTGCAGACAAGGCAATTGTTCTGCAAATTTCAAATATGCAGGCCCAGCTTACTTAGAAAAGTATTTAGAGAAGCATTTATCTGTGATACAAGGTCCAAACAAAATTATCCTCGTTACAAGATGCCTTGCCTCAAAGAACTACAGCTCTGTGTTCTATTTTCTAGAAAATACGCTTATGCCAAAATGATTCTAACAAAAATCACTGCCTGATGTAATAACTATAGGCTTCATGTCCATGCTAAATACTCTGTGAATCTTTTGGTGACCGAACCTGCGCGCCTTGATTTTGCCAATATGCCAAAAATCTGTGAGATAATCTCTTCTCGTTGGCTAATATCAATGAGATCAATAAACTTGCTCCTTGGGCAGCTCAGACAAACTAGTTTCCAAGTGTGTTAAAAAACCTGCAAAAAGAAACCACAAGGGTTGGGCTGCTAGACATTCGCATGGCCATCCATCAAGTACCTACACTTCATGTCCTCAGATCATCTGACATTGCCGAAGGTATGCAATGCATTGTGAGAATATCTAGCGTGGCTGCCTTTGCAGTTTGTGTCTCAAGAACAACTATCTGCAGGGTAAAGCATAGAGAGGTAAAAACCATCTGTGCAATAAAGAGAAGTCAAAAGGAGAGCAAAGAAAACAACTAAAGATAAGTCGATGGCGAATGAGACACCTGTTGATACTCCAGATCAAACTTTAAAAACTCGTCTGTGCAGCTCCCTACCATGTTTGCCAATTCCTTCAGATTCTTGACAGGTTGGCCATTGAAAGCAAGAACCTACAAGTATGAAAAAAGGATAGCAATCAGAAATTTAAAGCATCGTATGGATGCAGAAACAAGAACTCTTTCACCATTCAGCTCAACCGGTCATGACCTGGGTATTGACAATGTCCTCGTAACCAATATTAATATCTGCCACAAGGACCTGAAACCAAACAAATAAATGCTTTGTAAGGGACACCGGCCATAATAAGATAACGTCAACAAACAACAAGAAACATGAATGAAAATCAACAGAGAGTAAGCAATTATAAATCATGAATAAGCATGATGTAAATAAACTATATCATAAATCAAAAACCTGGGAAACCACCACAAGCTGTTCATCTGCAGATTGTGCCATGGCATGCAAATGCTTGTCCAATAGCTTGACAGGTGCCTCATATTCATAATCTTTTCCATACTGGTGATGAAATAAAGGGTTAGAAAAAAAAACAGAAAAATGTATAACAATTCAAATGTGATATATTAAACATTCTCATATGCAAAAATCCTTGACAAAATGGGGAACATCAGGTAGGAGCAATGAAGTATGCACATAGAAGCCACAACTGCCTAGTACAAGAAACCACAGATTTAAAAGCAAGTCATGAAAAATGGGCCACATATTAGCCTCCTCAAATTTCTCATGCTTTATTTAGTAAATCAATGCCAACGGTACAGGAAATTCAACTATAATTGACTAAGAAAAAAAAAAAAAGCAAGTAGTTGCATAAGAATGTTGCAAGAATGGTAATCGGTTCATTGCATTGAAACAGGCACCTAAATCAATGACAAAACATGTTTAACGGCCTGAACTAAACAGCAAAAGAATATAAGGTATGCCATCTCAGTGCAGTGTAGCACCTGGTGATATTAAGGGTAGAGGGTGTGAATTGTGTGTCTAGCAAGCTCAGAGTCCACGATTTACTTATTTCACAGCAATGGTAATGTTTCAATCCTGGACAATATTTGTCACTCATCTTGAATTATAAAACAGCCAAAAATAATGCAGCTTAGTCAAAGTAAGCTCCAAATGCTAGTCTATTGAAAGACTCATCCACCATACCAAGTTCATACATGGTGAAAGCAAGGCAAGATTGCTGTTGCATTGTAATATAGACATCGTAAGCACAAATTTATCATAATTATGTCTTTAATTTATTCTTCCGATTTCATAGGTAGGAGGAACACATACAACAACTGGCCAAGCAGTTAGAATCTATAGAGGAAATTAAGCCCATAGACATAAAATAGTAGGTAATTCATTAAGGATCTGGCAGATCAAAACTGAAGGCGGCTGAACCACAAGAATAGTGCAAATCATGATTCTCTAGCATGGTGCATGCCACCAGAGTTTTGAAATACTATTCATGCACTTGATAAAAAGGTTTGCCAGCATGAAAACATTGTGATGGGCCCATCATGACAGGACCATTTTGTGTGATTCTGTATGATCAAGACAAACCTTAAAGCAGTAAAAAAGTTAATTGCCCACCTCAGAACGAAGATATGGTACAGATATGGCTGTAAAGACAAATCCAGCAATAATATAATATGAAGGAGGCTTTCCCCTAATGTGGGCTGGAATGAGCCGCTTATGAGTTGTGAGTTTTATGTTGAATTCAAGAATTTGTGAGTTTCGGAGAACTATAACTGCAGCATTTTCACCAGTATACTTCTGGGAAACAAGGTAGCTAAAACCAATGCGCTCTCCATGCCTGAAAGGAACTGAACAACCAACAACAAAATAAGTAATTGTATTGTTTATTTGTTGAGCTATAGTAAGAAATAATAAAATGAAGTAACAATGGAAATCAAGGCTAAATCATGTCACACTCATATAGTTGCAGAGAAGTTGCACTGCCAAAATCATAGTAGAACCTAGAGCCAATATGTATTTATGTATTTTGGTGATAGAACCTACAGCAAGTGTGCAAGCATGCATGTCTATACTTATGTACATATTTATGTATCATAACGATATCAAGATAATTCTAGACATCAGAAACAAAGATATTCCCTCCATGGCAGTGAAAGAGATAATCTGTTGATATTGGTTGACATAGACACATATGGCATGTTATACTGTTGAATAACAACCTTTATATTCTATATTCCTATAGAAATAAAATCCACAGGCTTGGAAGTCCCTGATGATTGAATAAACCAAGATCTTACCACCACTGCACTTTTCCAGAGATGTAAAGCACAAGCCTAAGAAGTTTAAGGAGACTTCAAATATTGTGGTAATAAAGAACAATCTGGCATGCCACAAGGCCTGCGCAATCCAAAAAGCACCTGATCATGATCATAATTAGCCCATCCACATGATTCCACTTGTGCTAATCCATTTTGTCTTAACTATATCCATTGTAGCCCACACACTCTCAAGCGCTTTCTACCAACCTGAACCTATGTAATTTTCAGCCTTCACATGACTGTCACATGCCCATAAAACTTACCATGGCACAGTACATAAAAATTGTTACATAAAAGCTCCCACTGCTTTGCATAATGTAAAAGCTGTTTTGGCTGTAGATAAAAGTAAATATTGGAACTATTAAATGTAATGATGCTATGATGATTTCAGTGATTACAATTCCTTTTTCACCTTTTCTTTTCATTCTTTACACCCTAATACCTCTCCAAAATTAAATCTAAGGTCGATGTTACTATGCTTAACTTTAAATATCAAAACCTAATTTTAAGATGCATTAGACAAATAGAAAATTCAACGACAATTCCCAACCAGAAAAGGAAAATTTTGGACCATTCTGGCAGTTACGGGGGGGGTGTAATGGCCATTAGAGTGTTGAGCAAATAAGGGTGCCAGTTGCTTCAGCCATTGTTACTGTTTTTAAGGCCTTCTCTTATCCAATGCTAGTCTATAGAAAGTCATCAGACATCACAAAACCACCAAAACCAATTCTCTCACCTTGTTACCCATCTAGAGTAGATTTAAATTCCTCAAGATTTTCCATCTCTAACTCTTTACTTCATAGGTTGTTTCCCACTCATCCATCTCAAATCCCGATTTCACCTGAGCTGATCCTATAGGCTTGCTGTTCTCCTACCACCCAACATTTCACTGCAGAAAGCAAGGTAGGTCTTATAGATACCCAATATAATATTCCTTTCGGTTTAATTGGTACCTGGTAATTAGGGGGAAAAAAAATAAAAGTCCCAAGGAGTATCTCCCTAGCTTGAATTCTACAAGCAACAGATCACATATCCCCCTAGAAGCATGATGTATTGGTCCAGAACACCAAAATTGTCACTTCAAGGTACTACTTAGTCAGCAGTCACAAGTAGCCCCCAGATGTCCAGATACATATTATAGATGTCTTAAAATGAAAACAGGAAAAAGGAAGCAAGGTCGCATGACAAAAAAATAGCAAAATTTTCAGGAACAGATAATACAACAATGGCTCGTCATGAATGTCCAAGTTAATAGAAATGGCTAGCGAAACATGGAAAGACATGGAAATGGCTAGTGAAAACATGGAAAGACCAATGAGAATACTTCTGAATTCCAAAGTTTTGAGCACGAACCAAAATGCCTGTGTGGATCTAAGGTCCTGATCATGCTAAAACATGAGCAACACCTACACCCGAATTTAATGGAATTGTAACATCAACAATAATCCGCAATCGAACAGTGAAGTTGTGGCAATTATTCGAGTCAAAGAATCTCATTAACGTTAGAGGAAGGGGAGGAAGGCAAGAGACAGTGTATGGAAGAAGCCAGCAACAAACCTTCGACGTTTTACAAATCTAATCAGCTGGCAGATGAGTAATTCAACTAGCCAGGATTTAGATTAAGGAAAACATGGAGAAGTGAAATAATAAAGATAAAGTGGATGAGATTAACAGCTCAAAGGAGACTGTTTAAGGGATAGTCATGGCTGCTCTTCTGACTTGGAAAACACGATTCGTAACTCCAATTGCAAAAGGATTCTGATCATTATGATCACATCATTCATACAAAAGCCACAATGTCAATAAATACGGCTGAAATGCAAATTCAGTGTTGTCAAGAATTCAAGCAGATCAAGAAGATGAAGGAGTGGAGGTTTAGCAATAAAGGCAATCACATAAAGGAAACCAATTTAAAGAAAAAGATTCACTGCATTACAAAACATTAAAAAAAATTTAACAAATAGTAAAAAGAAAAAAAAAGGTTCACATAAGAGTAAAGTATAATAAAGCTTACTTGTTCCATCATTAGCAATCTTAACTCCATCAAAACTGAGGATAATATCAGATGGCTTCAGAAACTTGAATTCTGGGGAAGTGGGTTCTATCCTTCTAATACGTACACCCTTCATATCAGGTGCCATTCCCATTGCCTTGCGCAAATCTGGATTTTCCATCTTCTGCCACTCAATTCCAAGAGAAGGAAATCCTGAGACAAGTTAAGTGGTCATAAAGGGAATCCAGAAATACAAAAGCTTAAGAATCTGATGGCATTGTTCAGTATGAACATCTGCATTCACATTTAACGTAAAAATATTGGGACTTCTTTGGTTGTCACTTGAAAAGAACATAATCTTATGTCATTTAATCATTCTTGTGAACTACAGATCAAATTTTTGTAGGCATTTCAAAATGAACCTTGGCAGCCAAAAGATTTATGTAAGGGAGGAAATAGGAAAGAATATCTGGAGTTCGAAATCAACCAAATGAAAACATGTTGCAGAATACCTGTATATTCTCCTGATTTCTCATAGTCTTGTATGAAGTGTGTAATGACAGGCGTTGGTATGACATACCCTATGTTCTCAACATCTTCATGTTTGAGAGACTGAAAAGCTATACCCACACATTTTCCTTTATCATTAAAAGCAGGTCCGCCAGAATTTCCTGAGTTTATAGCTGCATCTATCTATAAAGGAAATTCACAAGCAATAGAAATCAGCTATAATCAAATTACATATAAAATAGAAGAGAAGATATTTAAAATCTAGGAACCTAACCTAAAACAACTCTACAAAGGAATTCACTTGAATATAGGCAAATAATACAAAAAAAAAAAAAAATCACTTATAGTTTTATCCAAATCAAAAACCTGCAGTCCCAAAAGCTCAGTGGATCCATGAACATAAGATAAGATTTCCATGCGAGAAACAACTCCACTGGTTACAGAGATTGTATCTCCTCCAATTGGATACCCAACAACAGTAACAGCATCTTGTAGAGCAGGCAAAGTTCCAAACTCCACTGGTGAAACTCCTTCCCAGAACTCATCATCCTCAACTGTCAGCATGGCTGCAAACAATAAAATGCTGTCAGTTAATAATCTCACAACAACGGGCAAAAGGAGTTCCAAGACTTTGTAGTATGAACCAAATTTTTTGGAAACACACATTGAAGTGCAGCCTCACATATTGGGTATGTCCTTGATATTGAAGTGCACATTGATAATCAGAGGACAAAGATTGGTTATTATTCCTATTATCTGTTGTGTACTCCCTTTTGACTTTAAAATGGATTTAAGGATAAAGAAATCCTTCTTTGTGAAATGATGATAAAATTTTCCAACAGAAGGTTAAACTATAAACAAAATGCGACTAATATTCTCATCAAAAAAATCTGAAGACCCACTAGATGGTGAGATCAACTGCTCTTCCTTCATGATCAAGAAAAGTCAAACAAGATAAGAAAGTTAAAGCCCTCGAATGCAGGGACATGAGCATACTTCCAACTAGCAAAGGAAGTGATGTAGAACAAGTAGGAAAAAGAGAGAAGAACGAGGAAAAAACCTCTCAAGGGGATAAGGGGAGAAGTAGGAAAGAATTTATGAAGAATTAGGGCAAAAAGAATAAATGTATTTTAATCATAAGGTGTTAACAATCCTAATACAAGCTACCCTATTTATAGACTTGAAAGAAAAATCATAAAATATGCGTAAAATATGCGTAACAAATAAAATACCAAAATTAACCTCCAACTCAAGCACAATGTTTTAAAATCCCTAATCAAATAAACAAACCCTCAGTTGTACAATTGCGCCTTAAATAAGTAAGAATTTGGTGCACATCACGATCCCCATCAGGAAGCCTCCTAATTTATACAGCAAACTCACAAATAATGGATCAATTGTCCTGAATTGGTGGCCAAGACAACATACAATAAGGAAAGGAAATGGACTTCTTCTCATGTGATAGGTTCTGAGAAAGATTAAAACTCACTAACTCACACACAAACAACAACAAAATCAGCCTACTTTTTCCTAGATTTCCACTGATAAAAACCCATGCCCTTTTCTCACCTAGACCTAAATGAGAGAAAAAACTAATCATTTTATGCAAGATTGCTTTTTCCCCAATAATAATTTGCCATTCTCCGTTCAATCTTTTTTTCCCCTATTATTGGAAGAGATGGATAGAAATTCTATGGACCTGGGACTAAGTCCAATCATCTAATCGATAAGGAGGGTAAAAGATTACCTCACAAACTCTAATAAAGAAAAGAGTTGCACAAGCTAGAGGACAGGTAAGAAAAGCCCACACCATAGGCCACAAATGAAAGGCCAAAGAAGAAGAAGAAACATCTCAGGCCACGATAGGAAACGAATACCGACACCCCCAGTCCAAAAAAAGACAGACAATGGTAATGAAGAAGGCAGAAACATGCATGAAAGATGGCTCACAAATATGAAAAAGCATGCCAGCATTCTCTCATCTTCATAAAAGGAATAGAAATGAAATAAAAATTCACACCGTTCATTTACTCAATTGCTTTCTTGCATTTCCAAACAGTAATTTCCATTGACTTTCTCTTATAAGCATATCCAAAAAAGTTCTTCCATCAGCCACAATCTCACAACACCTCCAGAAACGACTTCGTTTTGGTTTTCTCAAACCTTTTACCAGTCTTCAACCCTAAAGCAACATTACCACCTTACCAGCAATAAGTTTAATTTTATTGTACATCTTTGGACCATATCATTCTACTATTCATAATGTTATCTCTCACAGGGCAAATATAACTAAGATACTTTGGATGAATGCATTATTGGATCCATTTGTCATAATCGTCCCACAAATCCATCACAGAATAATGCCTTTAAGACACTTGCCCTCACTCCTTTCATGTTCTAATAGTTATTGCAACTGGTAGTGATGCAATCATTTGCCTATGTTATCCAAACAAAGCTGTCTTATTTGCAATCCAAAAAATGCAATACCAGTAAAGCATGGATCATCAAGTAGAATCACTAAAAAATTACCCCGAGGTTTTACCAGCAATCTTTCAAGCGCAATTCACACAGCTCTTTAAAGGTGGATAGCCATTTCACCCACCATAGACATTTTCAATCTGCATTTATCCAAAGATCAAAACTTTTACAGGAAGACGCACCTTGACTGTTGGGTTGCATTTCAGACACTAAATTCCTAATTATACTTGATGAAGAGTTATTCCACAAAGAAACTCTCGGACCATCCTCCATAACAAATTTGGCACCAACCACATTTGTCAACCATAAGCATATCCTCTAAAAATTCATGGACTAGGAAATGCATCCTTTAAACTAGCATTGCAGCTTCTCAATATAAGCTTAAGAAAAAGCCTTACAGCATCTAAACCAATTTCCTAACTTCCACAAATCAGTTGCTTAAATATCCATTTCTTTGGTTTCCATCAAATTGTCGAGCAACCTCCATACGTCATTCAACAATATGACTACACGCACAACAAAGTTTGCGAAGACCTTGTATGACGTACAATTCTCCACAGATGGTTCCAAGAACCCTACATAAATTCATGAGAAACAACTGTGACGCTTGGCTACACAGATGGTTCCATGGACCCCATATAAACAAAGACACAGAGCCATACAGAAAGGAAGTCTAGAGATTCTACTTGCTCCAACAAATGTATGTCAATACAATAATACCACTTCAACCCAGAAAAAAGATAGTTTTTATTCAAGATATTCACAACAAAGACGAAGTTTTCTAATTCAGAAAAAAACAAACTACTAACATTTTGATTCATGCAAACTATGAAGCCCAACTTCTAGCAGTCAAGATCGATCATTCAGCAACCCCAACATAAACAGGTGCGCTAGACATTCCTAATCGTTCAAGAAACAGGATGCAAATGGAACGTGAGAAAGAAAAACTGCCGGCTGTTTCAGACGCTGCCGCGGAACAAAACGAAAGAGCACTCAATATTGCTAGAGACGGGTCCCAATCTGCAACAATCACACAAAACCTCCTCTTCCCTTACCAATATCGCACTCCGTCCCAATGGCAAGCACCGTCGCCAGGTACTTGGTGTCGGACCCGCGCTTCTTGAGCTTCACCTGGGTGTAATGCTCAACGGAGTGCGCGTTCGTCAGCACCCGCCGCTTACTGATGATGAAACCACTGCTGCTTGAGCTGTACTGCCGCTTCCTCTGCCACGGTAGCGAGAAGTTGGGCTCAGTGTGGACACAGAACACCTTGACGACCGCATCCATCGATGGCAGCACCTTGGCCGCCGCATTGTCCCACCGCGCCGCCGGCAGGGGCTCGGAATTCAGCAGCCCTGGGGTATCGCCGGAAACGAATAGAGCGGCGGGAGGGTTGCGGCGGGGAGGGGGGTTGATGCTTCCGTTCTCGGGTTTCTTGTCGCCGGTGTCCTTTCGGGGCCTGCCGCGGCGTCGGTGGGCGGCGGTGGGGGTAGGGTTGGCGTCTGCTGCGGCCTCTACGATGGTGGCGGCTTCGGCGGCGTTGGCGGCGTTTGCGGCGAGGTGGAGATCCATGGCGTCGGCGGGGTGTTTGTTTTTAGGTTTTCGGCCTCTTTTCCGTTTGAGTCCGGACATGGTTTGGGTGTGGGCAAGGATTTTCTTCCTTTCCCGGGAACGTTGAAGGAAGAAGAGAAGGTTGGCAATCGGAGAACAGGGAATGGGGAGGACTGGAATTTTGCAAATTGCAGGGGGTTTGGTTGTGGAATATGTACTACGGAGACGTCGAGGCTAGTGGGTGATGGAATGTAAGGAAAAGGAAACTCAGGAAGCGGACGATCTTTTGAGGTGGGGCCTAGTTGAAGGCTGGCCATCCGGCCCTTGAATCGAAGGTGGCCATCGGACCGTTGATTTGGTAAGCTGTATAAATTGCTCACCCTTTCGGCCTTTAAATATTTCCAATGGTGATCCTCCATTTTAAAATCATCAATTCTATTCATTCTATCTTTGTATTCAATTTTACATTTTCAACCTTTCTTATTTTCATTTTTTTACTTTTTTTTCTTTGGAATTATTCCCAAAACAGTGTCCAAAGTTGGCTGAAAATCCCAAATTAGTGCCCAACTTTCGGGTTTCCGTGAATCTATACCCAACCTTCATCTTCAATTGATGCCCAATATCACTGGACCTCGACAGACGGCCAATTTCCAAAATCTCATGATCATAATACCCGAGACACGAATAGAACGAGAGAAGTGAGTTTTTCGGGTTATTTCCAAAGCCTTGCAATTAAGTGCAGGCTACATGCAATGAGATGAGAAAAAAACCCACCTCTCCCTTCCCTCGGTCTCCAAAACATGTTCCCCAAACAACACCTCCACACCAACCTCATTCTCCGACGAGCACTCAATCGAAATGTCCTCTTTCGCCACAGGGGAAGGGGCCGCCCTTATCCGAGCAGCTCCTCAAGGAGCAGCAGCAGAAACAAAAAGTCGTAGAGCATGCAACGAGCCTAGGGTTGCGGCTTTCCTTGGGCTTTTTGGTGTGTTCGGCAATGGGGGGCTTTTCAAGCCCGCAACTGCAAACCTCAAGGCAACAAGTGGAGGAAGCGGAGGTGGACTTCTGGTGCCTCTAGAGAGCTAGAGTTTTGGCTTGGGTTCGGACACCGAAAGACGACTAGGTTAGCTCCATGACTGCAACTTCGCCTGTGATCTTCGCCTTCTTCATATATTTTCCCATGGATTCTTAACTTGTTTAGACTATAATTGGCATAGCCTGCACCGGTGAGAATAAATTGCAAGGCTTTGGAAATGACCCAAAAAACTCACTTCTCTTCTTCCATCCGTATCTGGGGCATTATGGTTATGAGATTTTGGAAACCGACCGTCCGTTGAGGTCGGGTGATACTAGGCATTGATTTGGAAATAGGAGACAAAGGTTGGGAATAAAATTGAAAAAATTCAAAACTTGGGCATGGATTTGAAATTATTAATAAACTTTAGGCACCGTTTTGAAAATAACTCTTTTTTTGTCTTTCAAAAATCAATGAATAATGTGTTTATTTAACCTATATATTATGTAAAATTTAAATTTATTTCACCATCTTCATCAATTTTATTTATTTTATTTTTATCTATTTTATGGATATTTTTATTGCATTTTTTCACCATTTTTTTTATTCCCCTCTCTAATAGCATAGAAGCTAACACGAAATTCAACAAAGGACTAGAGCTCAGAATATGTGGGCTTGGCCGAACTAATTGGATGACCCAACCCAAACATCTTCTTACATGCCATTGCCATTCAGACTATGGTTGGGCAGATGCCGAGGCACTACAATGTGCGTTGGGCTTTACACTTTCAAGCTTGTTTTTCTGAGGCACACATCATCCCTGGTCACAAGCAGAAACAATTGCATGAAAAGGCAAACAGGATTTATACCAAAAATCTTTCCACATGAAAAATATAAATATTATAAAAAAGAAAAAAATAAATCCACATGATCATCCCAAGATTATGCTGCGATATTTATCAATTTTAATCAATTATATTTTTATGGAATTTTATGAGTTTGCATTTACTGTAGCATGCTTAAGTTTTCAATTGAGATGGTTTTTTTATATCTTAACTATATAAATGATGATGAATAGCTTGAATTTAAGCGAAACATTATGGGGCATAAGAACTTGAAGAGTTATCTAATGAAATATATACTTACCTTTTAAGCTGATTCAAACAAATTAAATATCGACATGTCACAATCAAGCGTTCATTTTCCATGATCAGCTACATATTTTCATAAATGTTATATTATTTTATTTATATTTTATAGTTCTTTATGGTTATTTTATATAGTTTACCTGACTTGGGTTTTACTCCTGTCATAATCGTTTCATTCTGTACCCTCGCAAACATTACGTTGCCGCCGCTATCCTCTTACTTCCTAAAGCTGCTATGGCGATGCAAAACAAGCAATCAATCCACTGTCCAAGAAGCCGAAAGAACTCCAGCGTAACAGCCACAAAATCAAAGACCAAACATTGGTTGAGTGTCGGATTGGGTCTTGGGTACGAAAATGCTACACTATACACGTTTGTAATCTTTCCCAATCTACAAATGGTCTCATCCACCATCTTTTTCTTCTACTACACCAATTAACAAGTATGATTGCTTGTGAAAAAAAAAGGATAAATAAGTAATTTTACCTAACTTAGTCCATAAATCTCGTTAAGTTTTGTCAAATGCGTCAAGTGCTGCCAATAACCTCATTAAGTGCTATCACGTTGATCAAGCCCGGTAGTACATCAAGTGTTACCAATGATGTCAAGCCTAATACATCATTGATAAGTTCATATATAAAGCTCGTCAAATGTCATTAACAATGTTAAGTGCTATTAAGATGAGTCCATATTATACAACCCAATAGCATAATTGACATCAAACTTAGTGGACTGAGATCAATAACTTTAAGGTCCATCAAGCGCCCATGTTAAGGCCCATTAATATAGAAAAGCCCAATAATGTAATCGTCAAGCCCAATACTTAAACTTCATCGAGTGATGTGGACGGCCATATGAAGGACTGAGGAAGAAATCTACTGCCCAAGAGCCACAAAATCGCAGCACTCAATGAACATGTATGATTTCAATGCTCCCCGCAATTTTTGGGGAGTTGCACGTGATGGACGTAGACATTTGTCAGAAATTCCATTCCTGTCCTTTTTCCAGCCACCTATTCTATCGAGGTGACACCAAACCTAGGCTTGGACTTTTCTTTTTGGACGTGTGTTTGGTTAAACACAAGGACATGGAAAAGAAGGGGAAAAATAAAAAGAGGTGGATAAAAGTAGATAATGATATCAAGTAAGTAATGGATAAAGGTAAAATAGATAATTTTTTTAAATAAATATGCTAACATGAAGAAATAAGTTAGTTATGAATAATTAAATATTATATTAGTATGGAATTGAATGAAAAAAAGTGACTTTTATCTTTATTTTTTTACAAGAGGGCTTTTACCCTTCCTTTACCTCAAATATAACATAACTGAAGGAATAGTAAATATTTATGAGAAAAATCCAATATCATAAATCAATCATAGCTCTTATAGTTTGGAACATTGGCCAGGATAACTCTTTTTTTCTCAATAGAAATGCATTTTTAGGGAAAAATTGTGGGTAATTCTAACCATATGATAGAAGTCCAAGGCTCCTAGATATGATAGATGGCATGCATCTTACACATTCTTTTGCCCTTGAATGGGCCCAATTTCTTGTTCTTGTTTTCTGTTTCTTGTTATGATCAAAGCTTTATCAACAGAATTTAGGGTTTGGACCTGAGTTCCAGGCGTTTCAAAACATTGGACCACAGAGAGAGATTCTTGCTATGAACTCAGCTTTATCAACAGAATTTTGGGTTTGTACTGAAGTCCAGGCCTTTCAATGCAGTTGACCACAGAGAGAGATTCTTGCTATTGCCTAAACCTTACCAACATAATTTTGTTATATGAGAGAGAGAGAGAGAGAGAGAGAGAGAGAGAGAGAGAGAGAGAGAGAGAGAGAGAGAGAAACCAATGGAGCAGGGTCCAGACCCAAAAGCTGATCTAGAAACCAATGGAGGAGCGTCCAGACCCAAAAGCTGATGTAGAAACCAACGGAAGAGCGTCCAGACCCAAAAGCTGATGTAACTGGCTGTCCCACTTGCATAAGAAAGAGAGTGAGTGATACCATAGCAATTGGAACAAAGCTATTTGGAAGGAGAAATGGCTCCTGGTCCTCATGCATGGCAAGTAGGCACGAGAAATAATGCCTTAAATAAAACAGAGAATTCTCAGGCTGTGATTAACATAGTTAAAAAGCGTAGAAAAAGCAAATTCATATCATAGTAAAATTTTAAAAAAAAATTGCCCACAGCTAGCATTACTATTCCTATTTCTATGAAAATTTAAATGTAAAATCATTTATTGTTTTCTTTTTTAATCCTTTTACGGCTTGAAATGTGCCATTAATTAATAATACTACTACAACTAAAAGTTTTGTGTATGAGTCAGTGTTCCTGGTCGCATTGAAAATTTTGTTTTGGATTTCATCTTGAAACTTTAATGAAAAATACATCAACCATTATACTTATTTCCATATATTGAAATATGATTCGGAAATTATCTTGATTAGAAATTATATTAGACCATATGACAAAATCTGAATTGTGAATAAGTTAAAAAAACTGAATTATGAATAAGTTAAAAGAATTTGTAGACCTTAGCTTTTGCATTAAATAATATTAGCTTTACAATTGAATTTCAAATAATGGATTCAATAATCAGAGTTGGCGACATAGAGGTCAAGTTAGAATTACTGATAAATGCATGGGACGAACCAAATTAAAATTAGTAGTAGGCACATCAATAGGCTTTGAGGGTAGATGAATTTTAATGAAAAATATTCTACATAATAGTTTACTTAGATCTAATTAAAATATTGCATTAGCTTATAAAATAAAAATGCAGTGTTGAGGTTTCAATGTAGTCAGAAAGAATGAATCATAGCCCTTAAAGTAAAATCATACAAATAATGTTTACTGCCATGCCCGTTTAGAACAAGTATGAAGTGTCTGTAAATCTGGTGTTAGGATTTTTAAAACCTTCCTAAGTTTAGGAATGTGATTCAGTGAATGCATCTTCTGCCGTTCAACCCATCTTGAGTTAAACATACAACATGAACTAGAAGAAGATTGATGTCTGATCTTGGCTGAGAATTCTAGGCCTCAAGATGGACAAGCAGCAGCACCATTGATAGCCATTTACCAGAGATGTCTCATGATCTCATTCATTGAATGATTTTGGCCCACCAAATGGATGGCACGATGCCGAAGCCCATCGAACCCTGGGAAGTGAAGTGAAAGTAAAGAAAATGAAAAGAAAGAATAATTATGCGTGTCCTTAATAAACAGATGACACTTTGCATATGGACTAAAAATATGAATATATTGCTTTTGGGGGTGTTTGCACATGGTGTATTTGACAGGAAGTATATTAAAAATGTGTATTTAAAATATATGCAAAATTTAGTAAAATAATCTTTTTTTATTAAAACATAAAACCAAGTTAATGATGGGAACATGTAAAATGATGAAGAGCAATAAAATTGCTTAAAATAGTCATCATATCACATCAAAGAAAAGGGGTAATTACTAATACACCTATTTTCAAATGTAACCTTGCATTCATTACCATTTTCATCTAATGGCATATTAATTATATGTCATTTTTCATCTGATAGCCCACTAAATAAATTGCACCAGATCGACTACTCAACGTGTATATGGTGGCCTACCAATCATCATCATGTAAGATTTATTTCAATTCCTTACTAATTAAAGTCAACAACTTCAGCAAATATGCGTTTGGATGTTTATAAAACATAAAGAATGTAAAATGAAAGTGTAAAAGAAATACAAAGTAATCTCAACAAATAAGAGCTAATTTTATCTATAAAGTGAATAAAAATAAAAAAGATATAATTTTTATAATAAAAAAGTAAAGAGCAATAATAAAAAAAAATACATATAATGATGGAAAAGAGTGGAATTATTAAGGGTTGATAAATATTACATAGCAAGAAAAGAGAAGGCTGCTGTACCCCTTAGCTTTTTTAATGGTGTATCTATTAATCCAAACACCACCCACCCATCAAAGCATGCATAAAGGGTTGCACAAATTGGAAGCTAGGGTTATGCGTGTGATTTTGATTGGGAATGTACGACCAAGTTTTAAAATTCAAGGGTGTTTTTACTTTCACCTTTTACCATTCGTCCTCTAGCTACACAGCTTTTTGCTTGATTTCTACTCATCTAGAAACGTGTCTTGGGTCTTCAAAAGGCCTTCAATCACTCCACCGTCCTTGCCATTCCTTGCTTTAAAGTCATCTTTTGCTTTCAAACCATAATAAAAAAGTTACAGAGCCCACATGGAAAGCTCTCATCTTCAAATCACTAGCTTATCCTTCTTCTCAATCGCATATGATAGGTATGTTGTTCTTAGATTCGGACACTCAATCCATAGATCCCAGCCGTCCATTGGATCAACAGTGCTTTCAATAGACATATTTCAAAAATTGTGGATCCAACTATGTTTCGAACCCATGTATTGGATGACTATGGACTATCTCAAACAATGGCATAAGTGTTCCAAATTGCAACAAGCAATCAACATCATTGCCAACTCTAATAAACAACATTCAATCATATGCAGTCAACAAAATTAATATCTATGTGATAAATTGCACAACTGACAGCCTAAGATTTAACACGGCATTCCAAAACTCGCTACTTCTACCTTTTTCCTGCATTGTGACATAGGCTTTCAAATAAGTATTTAAGTATTTACCCCTGAAATTTTTAAGTATTTGTCCTTTGGTTGTCCATGAGACTATTGATTAAGTAGTTCTAATGTCACCTTTCAAATGTATATTCTATCCAAACTCCCCCTAAGGGTGTTCCTGGACATGGAATAAGTTTTGATAACCAAAGGATGAGAGGAAATGATATCAGCATAAGAAGAAACAATGTTAACAAAATAGTGAATAAAGATAAAATAAATATTTTTTGAAAAAATATATTTAATAATAAGAAAATTTGAGCTGTAATGTGAAAAAAGTATAACTGTAATAAATGGGTAAATGTTATGTTAAATAAAGGAAGATGATTTTGAAAGAAGAGTTTTGAAAACCCCAAGACAAACACACCTTAAGCTGGGGCTAAGAATGATCTGTGTAAATTGAGATATGCCACCTAAGCAGACTTTAAGAGCTTGCATTTCATTCATCATTCTATACCAGAGCATAAAATTTCTTCCCCTCTGATTAAGAATCTAAAAGCTGGGCACTTTTTGCATAAAATGATAGGACCCTTAGTTAGAAAGTTAGGACAAGAGGTGGAAAAGAATATTGGTAGCAACCTTTGAATAGAATACTCCACAAGGGGAATTAATGGGACCAAAACAACAGAAAATAAAAGTATATATTGTGCAAGGGGAATAATACATGCAATGCTGGCAATATCTATTTTGGTGGCCTAACTTGTGGGTGGGTCGTGGACCACAAATCATAGCTAATGGCAGATTTGAATCTTTTATTGTCGTTTTAATAGTTTAGCGCGTACAGCTGCCACTCCCCTTTGTAGGTGTCTCATGTCTAAAAGCTACATAAACTGCAATTGTTTGTTAAGGGAGTATGGTAGTTTTACTCTGGGGAGAATTGCACAACAATCCTTCATTCCTTGTAACCCGGAATATGTCCCACGCATTTACTTTGAACTACTTACATTCCTTATGTGGTCCATTTCAACAGCTTAAATTAGTCCATTTTACATCTTCTCATCACTTTTCTGCCCTTGCACTTTAAGGTTTGATTTTACTAAGCAGAACACAATGATGATTTTAGCCACTTTGGTGTAAATTTATTATACGTAGATCGTTTTGATGGCATTGTTAAGCATTGGAAATATGTGACAAGTTAAAACGCTATCCTCCCCTCTTCCCTTTCATTTTTTCTAATGTGGCATTTATGTACTTTACTTACTTTTGATTGTTAAATATTTTTAATACTTATTTCTTACCTTTTCAATTAAAAAGCTTACCTATTTTATTTTTATACACAACCGACATTACTTTTTTCTCTTTTATGTCATTTTTGTTTATCTGTCTCACCCTTTCCTACTCATTTTCTTATCTCTCTAACTAAACATGTTGGTGGGCATATCTCTCCTATTATAAGGTTTTTATTAAATTAATGTCTTTAACAATTGTAAGAGCTTACACTGTGTCAAAAGTAGGAGGAATGGACATATCAACACTTTTCCACCATTGAAAAATTTGTGTATTCTATATCTCTAGCAGGTTCAATAATCATAGATTTATTGGCAAAGCACCACCCTGGATGGCCTTGTGGCATGAAAAAGCACTGGCCTAATGGTGGCCAAAACAGTGGCACCTACTCACATTGAACTGGAAGGGTCAAGTGTAAACAGAATGTTCCAATCCAAAAGGCTTTTGGTTCACAATGCCACCATGTTAAAGCCCTAGATTTGCAAATCATTAGCCTCCCCTTGACAATACACCATAAAATTTGTGAGCTAAGAATCCAGTAATAACTAAAGTCTGCAACTTGAATCAGACCACACAGTGGTTGAGGGAGCAAAACACCCATTTTGGATTGTAGCTGTCAAGAAGTCAGCTTCTGCACAGCTATACAATATGACTCCTGACACTCAAGCACCTAAAAATTCTATGTGTGGTTCACATTAATTCAAGATAAATTGGTGGAAAGTATAGAACCACTGCCACAACCTAAAATGAGGTCAGTTAAACATTCCTACCTCTGTTGAAGGACTGAAACAGAACAATTTGATAATCTTCACTTTCAACCATTCAATAGATGTCTATCTATCCAACATCAAATTTCGTGATTAGTTAATTGTGGCATCCGAAGTTTGCAATTTGTTGGCTTGGCAATAACGTGGCTTAAAGGATTTGAATTGCTGACCAAATTAACTGAAGTAAAATTATTAGACTTACAAAATAGATAGAGATAGGAGGGGACAGAAGTTGTGTTTAGTATGACTACTTCAATGTTTAAGAAGAGAGGGCATAATAGAGGATGACGTCAGTAATATAAGCTTTTTGATGAAAATGTAAAAAGAAATAATTAAAAATGTAATTAATGATAAAAAAAATAATTAAAAATATAAGTAATGATGATACAAATTAAAGATATTATAGTAGTTAAAATGCCACCTTAATCTAAAAAGGATTACAGAAGAGTTTTATTGCTAATACAATCCTTTTCGAATGCATCCAAATGAACCTAAGTGAGTCCCCCTCTTAAATGATCTTACCCTTTTTATGATGAGTGCTCTGATTATTATCTCGAAAGTTGTTTAGCCATTATATTAGATTTGCCTGATCAAGACATGGTTTCTGATAATGCAGGTGAAATTCCATCAGCTGAGATATGAATGATTTTATGAGACCACCCATAATGCATGCAATTTTTATTTTTTACTTGGTCAAATATAGACTTATTACTTAGATAGCACGTCTACAAGGCATTTCGTAATTGGATGACTGAATATGTCCATATCATTGTTGATAAATCTAATCCTAAGAATAATAGCTTTGGGGGTGTGATTTTGACTTAATCTTAACCCTACCTAATTTTTCAGCAACTTCCAAGTGGCAGTTATCCTTGATTCTATCTGTCTATTGATTTATTATTTCAGCCAATTGGGTTATGATAACATAATTATGCTAAAGATTAATGTGTTGACTAATGATCAGAGCAAGAAAGTTGCATAGCTTGCATGCTCTATAAACTGTCAGATGAGTGGTCCTTGATGATTGAAGTGAAGAACAGCAGATGGGCTGCGCAAGAAATGACCTACTGGTAGTTGGAACATTTCTATCAACAAGATTCTGGTGTTACACCCAACCTTTGATGGGGCCCATGATTTGGACATTGTGGCGTCTATGCCATGTGCATCTATGCTCATTGTTTAATGTTAACCCATCATGAGAGATGAGGATTATGCTCCCTTCATGTCTTCTTCTTCCCGGTTCTTAGTCATCAGTTTGCTGGATTTGCAGCATTCTTGAATCTTTGCTAGTAAGATTCACTTTTTGTATGGATCTGATGAAGAATGTGTTTGGATATTGGCAAAAGATTTCAAGGGTCTCTTTGCATAGAGCATAATAGAAAGATAGTATAATAATAAAAAAAAGTGTAATAGATGATCACTCAAAATAATAAGTTTCTTTAAAAAAATAAAAAATAATTAAAAATATAAATAATGATAGAAAAAAAATAGAGTTGCTAGAAATAATGCAATCCCTTTCAAATGCATCCAAAAAAACCCAAAAAAATGTGGAAAAGAAATGGTGAAAGACGGTATAATGTCTATAAGATGGAAGATGATTTGGTTAGAATAAAAATAAAACCAATAAAAATAAAATAAATAGATCCGTTGAATGAAAATCTATGATGGAAAACATATGCAATAATAAAATGAATTATTAAAGATAGGTAAATACCACCTAAACAAAAAAGAAGTTTCACGCTCTGACTTTTATATTAGCCTATTCAAAAACAGCCGAAAGGATAAGGGCGGCTTCAGCAAAAGTCACGGGCATGGTATGTTGGAAAGCAACCAGCTGTAGGTGGTTTGTTGGCTGTGAATAAAAAATGTTGGGATTTCGGTGATGCTAACCTGCAGCGGTTGCATTCGCATGAGAGAATTGATTGCACGCAGGCAGGTGTCGCTGGTTCCAGCAATAAGTGCCAAAGGCATTGGGCAGCAATGATACGAGTGCAAAAGGAAAGTGTTTGCGCAGCTTTCCATGCTTCAATTGGCATTACCAACATCATCAGCAATTTTATTAGGACAAGGACGCGCAATTTATTACTTGGACCATTCATTTAATTCTAGTAATGGGACCAATATACAGTTAAAATTCATGCAAATTTGATTATAGTAAGCATAGATTAGAAGCATTCAAAATGCATTGCTAGGGCATATATAACCAATGAATAAAGTAGGCCTACTCCGTATTGTCTTTTCTCTATAGAGCATATCATGGTTGTAGGTCAAAAGTGGCACTTGGGATTTGATGATCTGAAACACCAGATCCATAGCTTAATCAAGAAGAATAAGGAGAAGATGGGTTGTAACCAGTTTGAACATTGATGCATACCAAATGCTTTTATGTTTAACAATGGCAACATTTTTTCATAGCCCCGAAATGTTTTGTAGGGCTGCCTTGGCAAGATTGCTATTATTAACTTAGTCCATTGCTTACCTTAGTAGTCCACACTGGAAATTAAAGATTTATTGGTTTTCAAATCATGCACATTTTAAACATGATCGTAGACAGACAATCAATTTACTCCAGTATTAAAGATGGTGGAAAAGTTTCTTAACCCAGGATTATTTTCAAGAATCAATGTAATAAAATTATCATCTTGGCTTGGCCTCAAAGCTGGCACCAGTCACATGTTGTGGCATGTTGCTTGAAAGCTGCGGCTTTTCTTCTTGCAGTAACTACAGCACAAGCATCTCCTGTCGCCTTCCAGATAAAACCTTCTCTTCCCTCCACCCAACGACTTGCTACTTCATACTCGGATGCCCAATTTTAAGCATGCAAATATTACAAAGACCTGTAGTTCAAATGCACAGGCATGGCAGGCTCGAAATTGGCTTCGGTAGAACAATCACACCTACCTGTTTTTACCGTATAACTAACTCAGCAGTTTTTACCAGGTGGGCTCAAATTTAGATTTGGTTGAACCATCGTAACCTCTTGTTTGTGGACCACAGAATAATTTCTGTTCCCCTCAAATGTTCACTATTCCAGGATATTAACGGTCCAATTCCAAATAAATCTCCATTCCATTAGAGACAAAATGCTCATATAATCTCCTAGTTATCAGGATTATTTTCCCCAAATATCTAATTAAGATGAGGCCATTTTTCAGTGTAAGCCAAACAAAACAAACCCACAAAACAATCAAACAACAGTATTTTTCAGTTGTTGGGTTTCGTTGCACTAAATCATGGAATATCTTTTTCTTTTTTCCACCAAACTAGGCCGATTAATCATGACCTTGAGAACATCATGATATTTCATTATTTTGGTGCAACCAAACGCCCCTCCCGTGAGGCATGTAAAAACAGTTACTGCCCAATTCGAGCCACTAACGTGCCTGCCACGTGTGCGAGTTTTGAAGGATTTTTCTAACCGCCAGTGTATCATTGCACCCACTGAGGCAGAGTGCCAAACTGTCATTTCTTTTCCCGCAACCCCATCCACCCGCGTTGCTCTGTTGGAGAGCATAAAAGCAGCTGTTGGAAAGCAGGGGAGTGAGAATAATGTGATCCTCTCTTTCACCCCCACCCCCTCACCCTTTTTGAAAAATACCCCAAAACTCAGAAAAGAGAAACCGAAACCTCCTCTCATCATCCCTTATCATTCCCCCACTCTTTTTTGTTTTCTTCCAGGTGTCTTTCATTCACTGTGAGGGAGAAAGTGGAAAATGGTATATGTTTGAAGATACAAAGAGTTGGAGATATATAGGTTGATAGAGGTTGTTGGAAGAGAGAATGGGATCAACTAGTGCTTCGAGATTCATAAAATGCGTGACTGTTGGAGATGGTGCAGTTGGGAAGACTTGCATGCTTATCTGTTACACCAGCAACAAGTTCCCCACTGTACGTTGACTTCTTCTTTTTCTGTTTTGCGGGTTGTTTTTCTCTTTGATTTTCTCTTAACTGGTTGGGGGAGTTGTGTTGTTAGGATTATGTGCCGACGGTGTTTGATAACTTCAGTGCGAACGTTGTTGTTGAAGGGACTACAGTGAATTTAGGCCTCTGGGACACAGCTGGTATCGTTTCCAGCTCTCCTGATTTCTTTCATCTTTTTAATTTTCGCATTTCTAGAGTAATTTAAGGTCGAAAAATGAAGTGGGTTTTTCTTCCTGGAAGAATAAGCATATGTTGATTTTTTATATGAATTTTGATGATCTGTTGAATTTTTAAATGAACAGCCGCAAAGGAAAGTTGAATTTCCAGTTCTCTAGATCGATTTCTTGCATTAAAGGAGGCTCTCTCCCCTTTGGATATGATTTGCAAATATTGGTAGTCCTGTTTTTACCAAATGTACTTTTACTGTATGTGGAAAGATAAAATTTTGGGGGGCTTCCAGTGCCTTTCCAGTTAGTTTTTTTTTCCTCCCTTACAATGTAAATGGCCTGCTTTTGGTTTCTCTGAACAAAATCATTCCTCCAATTAGAATTATTCATTTCTTGCGGAAAACAGCATGTGGAATCTAGATATAGGGAAAGGGAATAATCTTGACCTGGAAGATAAATTGTTTCTGTAGCAATCCCGCATTTTACAGAAATACTTTATGAAAGGAATAGAGCCTGACAATGCATCTAATGTGTTCCACCTAGACCAACACCGACGTGGAGCAATTTTAGGGAGAGTTTCCATTCATTGTGCCTGCAGAAAATTAGAACATCTTCTCCATCTGACAATTTGGAGAATTGCCAAAGAATTTTAGATGCATAAATCTCCGTATTTTTAGAAGCTTTTGGAATCTGACTTGCTTTCACAACAGAGGCTACCATCCTCTTTTTAAGGAAAGAGACACGGAATGATGAAAAGCAAATGTACTTGTGCCCCCTTTCACATTTGCAAGTGAAAAGCTAGTGGTCCAGGATGTTTACTCATAGATAGGGTACCATAGAAATGTGGGGAAAGTTTAATAGATTTATGCATTGCATGGTAGATTTCTGAAGTAAAAAAATTAAACACTAATACCAACTTTATATCCAAATTTAGTCTCATTCTTGTCATTCTGTGGTTTCATTTGACTTATGGACCAAACGCCGGTTTTCCATTAGCAACTTGATAATCTTGATTTTTGTCTTGATTATAGAGTTCTTATCAGCGTGACTAACCAGAGAATTCTCCAAGGCTAGTGAAGCAGTTAGGTGGAGGTTTCCCATAACAGCCTTATATGGTGTCATTTTGTGGATGGGGAATTTTCAAATAGGATAAGGTTTTAACACAATGGCAAGTTGAGTTTGTTGGATGGTTACAAGATGGCCACAATTGTTTAGTTGCTGTTTAGGGCATGAAATAACAGAATGTGTTCACAACCTTCTTCCCAAACGGTGGCAATAACCACTATTGTCATTAATTTTGTTCCTCACCAACATCACTGCCAACACCGGTTCTTCCCTCCACCCTTCTTTCACTATTCGTTATCACAGTGGCTACCATCAGTGCCGACACTTCTTCTTCTTCTTCTTCACACAATCATCAACTCCTTGCCATTGAGGTGATTATGCAACTAAAATGGGGCTCTTATATTCATGCACTAGGTTGTTGCATAATTTCAAATTCGTATGGTTGGATATGCTCTCAGTTGATCTGTGTTTTTAATTACTCTTGTCCATTTTTGGTCTTCCTGTGTCTCACCTAAATGGCAGAGGCTACTGCTTCATCCAGGATCTATGTGTTGATGCCATTCTAGCTGGAAGGGCCTTTTCAGGGACCACATAGAATGGTTGGCATTGGATGCAGCCCAACATATTGCCCTGTGGCTAAAATTAGAAATGCGTCCACAGCAAGGCTAGCTGTAGTAGCATTGTTGACATGGGTGGTTGCCTAAATGATTATTTGTGTTAAAGAAACAATACAATCTCCCACAATGGTAATGGCTATTGTTTTATGATATAAAACAAGTATACAAATTTAGTTTGCTTTTGCCAAGTGACAGCCATGTGGTATTGGTATTGGTCTTTGGGAGAAGAAGAAGGAGAAGTTGGAGAAAGAGTAAAAGAAGAAGAAAGTGGTAGTAGTGGGTGTAGTGTGGACAAGTGGTTGTGGGGAAAAAGATGGTGGTAGACTGGTAGTGATAATGGTGGTTAGGTGATAAAATTAGTCATAGTATTAGTAGTAGTAATAGTTGTTGTTGTTGTTGTTTTGGGAAGAAGAATGTAGCAAAGGCACTTTTTTTTTCATTTCATGTACTCCAACTGATGGCTTTTAGATGGTGGTGGCCATTTTGAAATTTTCAAGGAAACTTAATGGTCCATTTTAACCGAAGAAAATGGGTGTTTGTAAGGAAAACATTGTATGATATTTGAAAGTCCCTTTAGGCCCAAGGAAGGCAACAAACCCCACTAGTTTGATCTAGCAAATACAAGAAGTGTCATATATGTTCTACTATTAATTATTTCTGTACATGTATCTGTTTGGGTGTGGAGTGCCACCTGTATTTAACTTTGTCTTTGATCCATTCGAGATGCATGAGTGGAAGCAGGATTATCATTTCTTATAGGAAATAAGCATTTCCACACATACAAATCATCATGCACATTACCAAGAACGACGCTCTCATCCGCCCTAGTGAAATATCTCATTGGTCAAGTCTTTTAACATTCCAAATAGCAGACTAGTAGAAACACACGTTATCGAGTTAATCACTACTTACAGATAATTTAGTATAAGTTTGGTTGCTCTTTCTCTTGCAAGACATCATTCTATGACAATGTAATAATGACTCTAAACACCTGCACCTGCAAATTGGGAAATGATTTTATTGTCAACAAACTTGCAGAGATGCTGCACAAGGAGATTTAATCTTATTAGTCCTATTTGAATGAGGTTTTTGTTATATTCCAGTATGTTCCAAATCATTCAAATTGCTGTCTCATCTCAATTCTGATGTTTTAGTGAGTTATGTATGTGATACTTTGTTCCAAGCTTGTTGGTTGATCAAGGTACTGAATTGAAGTCTGTTAAATGAATTCAGATGTAATACAATTTGCACTAAATGGAATAAATAAAGTTGCTACTTATGCACTGTGTACCTTTTGTAACTGAATGAAAACAGTGTAAACCATCAGGACCCCTTTTGTTGGAATCTTCGTGGTATCGTTGTGCACTTTTGCAGTAGTTGCAGATAAATTTTTGACAGTTAGCATCGCCCACATAAGATAACCTTTCACGTCATTGCAGATCTCCCCAGTAGATGAACATGCACACACAAGTGGCTGAATTTTTATATGGAACTTTTATTAATATGTTTTTCTTTAAAGAAAATTCTGTTTCTTCCGCATAGGTCAAGAGGATTACAACAGGTTAAGGCCTCTGAGCTACAGGGGAGCAGATGTGTTTGTGTTAGCTTTCTCGCTAGTTAGTCGTGCGAGCTATGAAAATGTGATGAAAAAGGTACTTGTTCTTGGAAAATAATCTTTCTTGTTTGTCTATTGTTTTTCTCTTTTAATAATGAGTTTCTTATAGAGCTACTAAACTTCACAGTGGGTCCCTGAGCTTCAGCATTACTCTCCTGGAGTTCCAATTGTATTGGCTGGTACCAAACTGGGTAAGTTGGCTTATTATTTGAACGAGGGGGAAAGCACATTTGAATTCATTGTTTTATTACTCTTCATTAAACCTCTTGTTTAACAAGCAGACTTCACCTGAATGTGCCAGTGGCCTCATACTAGTTGGAAAGAATTTACCAGCAGCATGAAATAATGATTATCAGATAATAAGACCTATGTCAGACAGGCAAACCCTACTGATATCTGAAATTACATATACCAACCTGTTTTTGCACTGAGAGTAGATGTTCCATGGTTTGCAGATCTTCGTGAGGATAAATATTACTTGGCTGACCATCCTGGATTG
This sequence comes from Pouteria campechiana, assembly GCA_036873735.1. Lineage (NCBI taxonomy): Eukaryota > Viridiplantae > Streptophyta > Magnoliopsida > Ericales > Sapotaceae > Pouteria > Pouteria campechiana. Next base: position 29,537 of record JAYJMB010026428.1, read on the forward strand.
GTTCCTGTGACTACTGCACAAGTATGATTTCTAGTCTATGCATAAAATACCCACCTACTGATTAGTTTTATTCTTATTAATATATTGCAAAAACAATTACAGGTTTATATCATGTATCTGACCATTTCTTCAGTCTTGATTTTTTTATCAATCATCACATGGCATGGGTGCATTTCTGTCTCAAATGTTTTAAAATTTAATCTTATTTATTGTTGGAGATGCCGTGTGACATTGCTAAAGATCACTCTGTTAGAGTGATTTTGATGATTTGGCATCAACTGCTGAATTTGGACCTATAGACATTTTTCTTTACTGATATGCACATGATGCCCATGAGTTGGATTTTATTATTTTTATTTTTTATTTTTTATTTTTTATTTTGGCAAAGGCTAGTTGGATTTGGGCAGTCTTTTGCTTAGTATTTATCAATATGCGATCATTGAAAAGGAGGGATTGATTCTGTCTCTCTAGTAGACAGGTTGATCCACTTGACAATGGTGCACTACTGTCTTGGTGCATGTGAGAGAGTGATTTACGATCCATTTTTTGAATGCAAAGATCACCCATGAACATTTGCAAATTATTCCATTGTGCCACATGGGGCTAACCAATGTCAAGCGTAGATGTGCACATTTGAGACCATTAATCTTCAAGCAATAAAAAAATGTGATATCTTTGTAAACGTGCACATGGATGCATTTTGTTGTTCCTCTGATGGTCTAACTTATCTTTTGAGATCCCAACATTAGCCATCATCCATTCTATCCTTGTTCCAAGTTTTTTAACAAACATGGAGGGAACAACTACCCAATAGGTCCTTGCCATGATCTGCTATACCAAAGTATGCCATGTATTGCAAGCCAAGGAAAAATCATGCCTGAGGCCAATGACTCTGACCAGACTTGTAAGCATTTTGGAATGTTCTCTAATCATGTTCAGCCTTGCCATTTGGACAATTTAGAAAAATGCATGCACATACCCTCTAGAGTCCTAGACAAGTCCTTGCCAACATGATGGAGAAAACCACATGCTAGCTTTCCTTAGAGGGGCTTGCTTGGTTAGCTGTAAAACCCTGAAGTCTTGCTTGATAGGACATTTACTTGTTTTTTAATCCTATCCAAATAAGGTCAAACAATCCCTGTTTAATCTTATCTGTTTCACAATTAAGCTTGTCTTTGTACAGTCAATTATCAATAGTTTATTTTGTCTTTTTCCCATTACATTTGCTTTACCTTCCTAGCATCACTTTTCTTAGACTAACTACACTTTTACGTCCTTTGTACATTACCTTTTTTATTTACTGCTTATTTATCTCTCTAAACTGACCCTTAATCGAACTGTTAGATAATTGCTAAGGCAGTGTGATTCTGGTTAATTTCAGGGTGAGGAACTTCGTAAACAGATTGGTGCTGCTTATTATATTGAATGCAGCTCAAAAACGCAACAGGTACCTCTCTAAACTATAAAGGTTGTTCTCAAGTGATTCTTATTTGTATGGCTATATTTCACTTTTTTGACTTGATTGCCATCAGCATGCCTCTTGTTCCTAATAAAATGTTGAAACATCCATCCAATCTACAGAATGTCAAAGCAGTTTTTGATGCAGCAATAAAGGTAGTTATTCAGCCACCATCAAAGCAAAAGGAAAAGAAGAAAAAGCCACGTCGTGGATGTTCAATGCTGTCAGTATCTTCACAAATAATGTCTTTTGATGTCTTCTAGATAGTTTTTCTCCATATTTATTTTAGATCATGCCATATCCTATCTGCATCAGGTTGATAAAAGAACAATGATAGTTTATCAATATCTATTTCATATGATGCCAAATCACTTTTGCACCTCATTGAAAAAATAAAATTACTTCAGCATGATGGATTCCTGGTTGTAGGAATTCTTTGTTGATCCTTAGAAGATGGCATACTGTTTACAGGTACTCAATTTTCATATATTTGCTGCAGTTTTTTGGTGATTTTAGCTATGGGTTGGAAGGCCCCATGCTGGAGGCATTATACCCTCAAATCTCCCAGAGTGGAAATATTAATGATCACAATAATCTAATCTGGAGGACTTTTAGGGCATCCATGAAGGGCCTATTAATGTAGGAATTGGAGCAGATGGTTCAACATTTATGGACTCTTAAATATCTGTGAATTAATTACACATTTTTGGGTGACCAGAGCCACACTATATACCTACTCTAACATGAATTGCATGCTGTGTATCAATTGATTGGTTTTCACTTTGGCCAACATTAATTAATAAATATATTGGAAATTCGAGGTTTCTCTTTGCAGTTTGATATGTATAGATCTTGCTGATGCAACGCCATCTTGCATTGAGATGCAATGCAATTTATGGGAGGAAGCCCTTTCATGATTAATGGATAGTTGAATCAATCAGCTCGTGTTTGCCTGTTGGCCATGATAGCAAACCAGGCCTGACAGCTGGTCCATGTCACTTGAGTGAAACTGTCCATATGTTGAGATGCTAGTTTTGGTGTCTAATTGAAAACGTATCCCTGCTAACTTCACATGTACTGATTCTCAACTTTCTTCCAGCATTGATACATAAGCTACTGCAATACATTATATCAAAGGCTTATTCCTGTAACACGTTATACTGCCTTGTGATTGCAGGAATGTCTTTTGTGGGAGAACCATGGTGTGCTTCAAATGAAGTCTCCCCTTGTAACTATATCCTTCACTCATATATACTCTTAAATATGTAGTCTAGGATATCTTCAGGTTTTCTTTCGTGGGTTTGATCATCGGTTGGTGTTTTGTGTGTATTGATTCATCAAAACCCCATCTCTGTTAGCAATGAATGTAGTCTTTTGTTTATCTTGAAAATGCAAAAGAAAAAAAAAACGAAGAAAGGCATTCTGGCAAACACCGCTGCTCTCAACAACATGCCCTTGGTGCGCTGTTCTTCTCTAAACAAATGATCATCTTATGGAGAGATGACCTCAACTCACTGATCTTTCATGTTACAGAGGCCTTTTGTTTTATCTGAGATCTTTACTTGATTCAAGATTTCAAAAGTAATGTTGTAAGTCCTTGTACGTATTTGTATTTTCTGTTCAATATGTTTCAGTTGCCTCAAATTCATGTTACTACCTGCAGTAGTTCCTTTTGAATCTTTCTACTGGTTAAATGACTAAGTTGATGAGATATTGTGCTGGCATCTATAAACATACGCAATTTGGTATCACCCTGCCTCTGGATTGCAGATGTCACCCAAAATACTCTCCAATCTCATATTTGTTGCTTGGCATTTCTGATTTATGGACGTAGAATTTTTGTATTACTATTGTTACACCCAATGCTTATTAAGTCGCTAATCAGTATTTCAAAATATCTAGCTCTTTAAAAACAATATTCCAAAAGACTCAAGTCTTAAGGAATACGCCGGGTCAACTATATAAGAACCTAGGATTCTAACAGGCCGCCACCATTCTGTGGACTTTGATGGGAGGCAAACCATTTTTAAGTAACCATTTCTAAGATTTGAACTAGGGATGTGAAATTTACTCTAATGCTAAATGTGAAAACTCTAAACAATATTTCAAAAGACCAACTCTTGAGGAGCACATATTAAATCCTTATACTCGGTTCTTCAAAAAATAGCCCAATCTACGTCGCATACAACAGATGTTTTTATGAATATTAACTTTGGGACATGGAACTCGCTTTGATGTTCAAGGTTAAAGCTCTGACTAGTATACCAAAAGATGCAAATCTTTATTAGATCAAAATTGTCTTGCGGTTTTATTTTAAACTAACTTGCCTAAATCTAGAATTGGTCGATACTGTGGATGTCCTGCAAGGTACATGGCATGGCTTGAAGAAAGGATGGATTTGAATAACATGTGAATAGGCTTTACTAGGGAGGGTTTTGGGTGGCATGGCTTGAAAATTTTGTGGCTCAGTTATATCTAGTTGTATAGATCTATTTACATAAGGATCTTGACGGTGATACAGGTCATTGTGTTCCCCTAAATTCGCTGGATAAATGATTTTTAAAAGTTCTTAAATCAGAAGCTCAAAACAATTTGGATAAATCGTGGGAAAATAAAAGTTTAATAGGCAAAAAAACACATCCGCCAATACTCATGGCCTATGCTTCAAATTGTGCTTATGAACCCCCTTTTATGAGCTCTACAAAATGCGGTTTATTTTTTTGGGCTGCATTTTAAGCAAATAAGCCATGAGCCCCTAAAATAAGTTAAATCAAACAGGCACCCAGAAAAAATGAAAATAAGGCTGTGTATGCCTCACCATCCTCAGACTTTGTACTGGCAGGCTTTTTTATTGTCCTTGAATCCCCGGCAACATTCATTTACTGCTAAAAATCTAATGCCAATGATACGTCTGACTTGTGCACGTGGTGGGATGGATCATAAACTTTAAGGTGGACCAGCTAATGGGGAAACCTGGACAAAGCAGTAAACAATTAGAAGAAAGCTTTCCAACTGTCCCATTCAAGTATTCAACACACCAGTGCAAGAGTTGTTGAATGGACCCCAATTCCTACAACTGCTGTACCTGACCATCTTTTGTTTATCGAGCCTTCTCTGGCCATGGTTCACATCATGCCAGACTCCACAGGTTGTCATACTTTAGTTATTATTTCTAAAGCGACTTAATCAATAGTTGTACGCATCTTAACAACTCTTTAAATTTTTAAATGTTAATAGGATTTTTTGGGGTTGTTTGGACACGCAAGACAAATTAGAGAAATACATAAAATTGAAATATTATGATGAATAGCCTAGCACAAGTCGCCTTTCCTTCTTGCTCCCTTCTAACATTAATTGCACAATATCTTAGGCCAACACGGCCAAGTTATGGATGTTAGATTTTTTTCATGAGAGTGACAGGAAAAGATAGAAAGGAGAAAACCCTAATTTGGGAAGAGAAACAAAGTAGACATTCTGAAGAAAAATATTAAAATGCAACATCAAAATATAACTGTGTTAATTTATAATACTGCAAACTTAGAGAGACTAATTAAAAAAAAAAAGAAGAAGAAGGATAGAAAATATAGATTTGTAAGAATAAAAAGTTAAGGTTGGGAAGAAAGTGTATACCTTGCTTGGATACAAGGTAAACTATCTTATGGTGTGGTATTCAAACCTTTGTGTATACACCACACCCTATGCAACCATGTCCCTAATTGCTAACTTTTAGATAACTAGTGAAATTCGATGCCAATATTAGTCTTTGTTTCTAATTTTTTCTTAAAAATATTCAAAGTCGGTTTAGAAATTCCCTAATTGCCACCTGCCCTTCCATGGCACAAATGTTCATGGTCCACCACTTTTGAGGGGAGGCCTTGATATGGGCGTAAGTTATAAATTGTTTAGCAGTAAATAAGAAATACAATCATGTGGATTAGAAATAGCCTATGACGATAATTAATATGTACTAAAAATAATAACGGTATAACCTCACTACTGCCAAGTTACTCTGCAGTTTCCAACTGGTAGAGAATGGGAAATGCAACTCTTTATCCGTTGTATTTTCAAGCCTTAAACATCCATTCCAATTAAAACCCTGCATGAGATTAAACAGGCTAGAGAAAATCCACAAACTAATTAGTGAATGCTTATTATACGTTGCTCATTCATAACCAAATTTTAAAAAATACTTGAGTTATAGTGATGATGCATTAAAACATACGCTTTCTTAAATTCAAAATTTTTGTGTGAATTTTTTTAATCATTGTAGCTTTAGAAAAATGATTATCTTAAATTGGGTAACTCCTATAAATATCGCTAGATATGATATATTTTTAAGATCAAAATTGTCAATAAAATTTTAAATGTTATATTTTAATAAAAATATTACTTGAATAAAATATATAAGTAGGTTTTATATAATCAAAATTTTTAATTTCTACTTTTATATTCATGCACACATGTTTAATATGTTAGATTATAAATTCACGTTATCCTAAAATAATTAAAAAATGATTATATTATCTTAAATAGTGTAATTATCTACGCTTTTTTGAAATGCATCACAGACTATCCTATGGCACCACGTACCGACCTTACGATAGGTATAATAGACACACGCACAGACAGATACGAGAGAGAGAGAGAGAGAGAGAGAGAGAGAGAGAGAGAGAGA
>JAYJMB010026439.1:0-38543 GCA_036873735.1 Pouteria campechiana
GAGAGAGAGAGAGAGAGAGAGAGAGAGAGAGAGAGAGAGAGAGAGAGAGAGAGAGAGAGAGAGAATTTTCCATATAAGGATCTTGGGAAACAAATTTTCACTATGTTGTAATTATGCCAAAAACAGGTAACTTAAAGCAAGGAAAAGGTGAATTTTTTTTTACAAAACTACACAGCGCAAACAGATTATCTTCTTAACTGATTAACAAGGCTAAAGAATGCACACTTAAACACATGCAGAATCCTTGGCTTGTTAGAACACATACGCATACATTTGTTTACGCAGTAAGTTGATTTTACCTGCATGCCTAAGTGATTGATGAAGCTCCAAGCTCTCATTGCTTGTAAAAATCTCCCTACAATCAGCACAAGTTGATACAGTGGCCCTCAGAGAAGAACCATTCCTCGAAACAGCTCTCCTTGGATCAACCACCATATGGCATTCGTAGCAACCTGTAAACCTCCCCACATGCAATCCTCTAAAAGAATATCCAACCCCATTAATCTCATTCAAGGGAGCTTTGAAGTTTCTATAGGAAGAATCAAAGTGACCCATATTTGAACAAGATCCTTCCGGCTTCCTCAAAGACCCTGAGCAGCCCGTTCTTTTGCACTTCTTCCTGTTTTCTTGCATGCGAGGAGTTGCAGTGCGGTGGTGTTTGCATGTGAAGAGGCTTCTGACAGCAGCCCAAGAGGCAGGTTTTGGGGAGTGGTGGTTTTGATCTTGAAGGGTTGGCATGGTGGTTTTCGTAGGATTTCTGGTTTCTTCCATTGGATGGGAGAATTGGAAGGCTTTGTTTTGTTTGAGATTGGATAGTTTTTTGTCATTTGAGGACTGACATGTCCATGGAGGGACAAGTTGGATGCTTTTTATGGTTTTAATGATTGTGAGACGTCATTGCATTTAACCAGGGAAGGAATGTAATTTATGTCGAGTCCAAAATTATTTCGTGAACGCCAGAATAATCCTTGGATACGAGCTGAAAGTAGAAAAATAATGGGGGATACTGTCATCTGAAAACTTGGGGTTTTAGATCTGCAACGGATCCCTCATCTTAAAGGCTCGGATTCCCTGAAATTGATCCACATTAATGTGAATGAGAACGGTAAGCTTTGGTGGGTGCTATGTTATTGTTACCATGATAACTAGCAAAGAGAAAAAGATTAGAAATGCTCTTTTAACTTTCTTTCATGCAAGCCCATGGCCTAGGCGGCGACAGAGCGAATCTTAGAAGGAACAAAATACCCTTATCGTCTCCGGAAATTACACCCTTTACGCAGAGAATCAGACGCATTGGGTTTTCTCACATTGAGCCAAATCTTTATCGCTGGTAGAAGAGATTAATAATCTAATCACCTACCGTTGGAAGAAAAGATGAAGATGCCATTGTTGGCTTTTCCCATTGAGCATAAGGCCCTAAAGGAGTCTATATTTATTCACTTTTTGTAGAGAGAGAGAGAGAGGACAGTCTTTTCTAAATTTCCTCCGCCCTTGTTAACTCTCCAAATAACCCTCATCCTTCACTGAAAAATGAACTAGTTTAGTATTACATATAATGAAAAATTTGTTACTCTCATGTACAATGTTTTTATTGCAATTGTGGTGAAAATGCCTTATTTAAGATTTAAAAAAATATATTTGTAAAATTTAATTTATTCTTAAAGTCTAACACCATTTGTTTAAATTTAAAGTTCAGGTAATTGTTTTAATTGAAAACTTGAGTGGACCACAAATAGTGAGAAAAAATTTAATATATGTATATTCACTTTCAAATGAGATAAATTTTGTGGTCCATCTAGGTCATTCATTGAGGTGTTTTTTTAAATCTTAGCTTAATAATCGATGTTAGATATGTCAGAACAAATTACATTGTAGGCTCCAAATTATGAAATATGGAGAAAATGTTTGCATATGAGCATAACCCAAGTTAATATTGCTAGGATCTCTCTCTCCTAGTGCTTAGATTAATGTAAAATCTTCCACAAAATGTCTACCAACTTAATTTGTGAATATTTAGCTCAAAATGTGGGCCAGTCAAAGGAAAGATGTGGTAGAGATCTGGCCAGAGTGCACTAAGTTGTTTTGCAGAATGGGATAGGGGGAATGTGATTGTCGTAGTTGCTGTTATAAAGTAATCCTGAGATTTTATACAGAGAGATGGAAGCCACCGTATCCAAAAGATTGAAGATTGGAGTGCACATCCTTTGATCAGCCAAATGGTGTTTGTGGGTACCATTAACCATTTAATCCCACTCCACTCTTCTTAGACATCATTTACATGGCCACTATGCATGAGCTTTCGGATCACACCCACATAATATCCAGCGGATGGCTAGAAACGGCTGTTCTTGTAAAATCTCTTGCATTTGAAAGCAGGTTACGTTTGATTGTACACTCCACCATTGCTTTTTATTGTTCCCATTGAATGATCCAAACCTTTGTATGATAGAGAACAAAACAACGGAGATGCAGGGTATCGAATCCCGTACGCTCTGCTACATCCCCAACATTAATTATTTTGTAACTTATTTATAAATAAAAATATTTAAGGAAAATATAAAATCTAATCTATGACATTACATCATTAACTCAGTTTTTCAAAATTTTGCACAAAAAATTTAACATTGCGTGGCCAGCATTTAGATTCTGACAATTTTGCTATTAATAAATGATCATGGCGAATTGGTTGTCTGACCATTGGAAGACGTTTTTATTGCATTATGGAGTCTTGCAGACCACCATCCATTCCAAGCGACAGCCCACAACAATATCCCTTCCTAATGCGCTTGGAATAACTAGCTCCGGTTCAAGTAAATTAAGGACCGCGCAGCAGCTCGTCATGAAAAAGAATGCAAGAATTAGAATCTCTGCACCGAAAGGACTCCATCCAAGCAGTCCAGTCCCTTGCGTCGGGTGGTTGAAGGCGAGTACCTTGATTTCATCTGATGGCCATATAAATGCCGACGGTCAATTTAAGGGTCGGGATTCTACGGATTATTGGGATTTTAATTGGAATGGGAATCACAATGGACAGCTTGGAATACTACTAAATATTTCTCTCTTCTGAAACTTTAGAAACATGGTGTCATGTCAAAGCACATTTTCCCATCATATTGGTCGAATAGTAAGAGACATGCCATGTATTGGTACTGTTGTCTAATCTTGAGATGAGTATTTCAAATGCAGCGCAGTGATTAAACAATCTGAAATAAGGGCTTGGCCCACTGGTAAAAGCCGAGGTGGCTGGCTCAGGAGGAGCCCAAGAACATGCATAGCATGATTGCCAAGAACATCTTCTGCTACACATTTTCATCCAATCCAAAGGAGTATACGCAAAGACATGGAAGGGAATTCGAATACAAAATATCCCTGGTTATCCGGTGCAAAAGGAAAAAATCAATTGGGTGTTGAACCTCTCTGTGTGTCCCCGCGCGATTCATTGGGAGATGTAAACATCTCCATCACTGATCTCAAAGTGCCCGATAGATCTGGTGGCATATCGTCTCCAAAATTAAAGCTTACGTTCCCATCAATCATTACTTCTGGCTCAAGGGGCTCCTGCATGTTGCCATTCTGTGGTCCATCATGAGCGTGCTGGCCCTGCTGTGCGTTTGCTGCCAAGTTCATGATGATGTTTGCAAAGTCAGAAGGAAGTCCAGCACCAAGTGGCACAGCAAAAGCTGTCGATCCATGGTTCCTTGCTGAACCTTGAGGCTGGCTGTTTGGTTCTTGAGTCTGACTGGGCCCTGCATTCTACATGAACAAGAAAAAGGCAGGCAATGAGACCAAGAGCCACAGAAGATACCCTAAAATCATATGAATCTTTCTTTTCCTCTTTTTATCCTTTCTTAATAATCAGAGACTTGTCTCATGCTGAATTACAGGTATCACCGCAATACCATACCTCATGATCATGGTATTGAATAAATTTGTATCACATGAGCATGCTTATGTGAGTACCACATCTATACAGGTAACATTTGAACCGGGCACACTGTTCATATAACAGTCAATCCACGATGGCTGTGTTTAGCAGTCCAGAGTGCTGCTTGGTGGTGCCACAGTGAAAGAGACACATACAAATAGGCTACTGAATGGATGGGCCTGCCCACCCAACACATTTATCCTAAGATGTTGCCGAGTTTCTGTGCCATCTAATGTTTTATCAGACCAAATCAAATTGGTAAGAGTACACCACTGTAAGATTTTTTTTTCATCTTTTATGAATTGCCACGCAGGCTCATGGATCCATTTCAGGAAAGCATCAGCAAACTATTGACAGTTTGCAAAGAATGTAGACATCCATTGCAGCAAGACACCAAGGGTTTCACAATCAATTCTCCAAGGAATATTAATAGTAATCAATACTAAAATAGCAATGGTCTTCATTAGCTTTGAGAACCTGCACATATCAAGAGATGATGACAAAAAGCAAGTCATCAACATTATAATCATCATTGATGCCTCTCCCAGCAATTTGGGAACCATATTTAAAACATAAGCAAAGATTTGTCCAGGTAGAGGCTTAAAACTGCACTAGTTAAAAGAAACAAGTTGATTCAAGACAAATGCTTAGAAAGAGATGGAGGCCGCCCAAAAGGATATGGTTGATGGTGGTGATTAAAACTTGAGACCTAAATTTAAATGAAGAAATTTTTCCACAGTGTAACCGAACAACAAGGCAGCATTCATGCGGTAACCCCACCAATTTGTTGGAAACTAAAATGAAACTTTGATGATGATCAATTGGGTTTGATGGTGATGACAAGTTCTTCAATCAGCTGCCACCAGACATTAACCTTCTTACTGTATCCAGCTATTCCAGAAACACAAATCTTTAATCTTAAACTTCTAAGTAGTCTTCTAGACAAAAGATTTCTCAGAAATGCAGAATCCAAGAGAATTCATAAGTCCGAAGAAAATAACAGCATCTGGAATAGCTTCAAATATGACTCATTCTCATAATAACCTTGCAGGAAAAATGACAGAAGAAATGAAGAAAAAAAATGTCCAACTGCAGAGAAATGATAGTCACATAAGTTATCATATTGCAAATGCAAAATCCTAGCAGAACGAATTCAATGGGGTGTATGATATGTTGACAAAATCCCCAAACAGGTTGTCAGCGTTTTGTATAAATGAATAATTAGAATTTGGAAAAAGATAAAAGAAAATAAAAGAAAGAGGAAAATAAGCCAAGCTACCTGGTTTCTTTCCTGCTGTTGCAACTCTTCTTTCAATTTCTGCTCAGCAACCTAAAAGACAAACAAGTTAGGTTAAAAAAAGAACCCAACCCGTCATCTGATTCTTGTTCCCATTGTTGCACCCATGCACACAGATGTGAGGCTGTAAGCACATGTAGAAATACATGTGCAATCAGAGATGCCTACAAGCAGCTGTGTGGAGGCACTGATTAAAGTTATCACAGAATCACAGCTTTAGATGAGTTTAACAAACCCGAATGTTTTCTCGAATGGTGGTGCTGTTTGGGTCCAGCTGCAACGCTGCAAAAAGGACAAAGTCAGGCACTTGTCATATTCTTAATCAAATACAGAATACTGATAATATGGCAACATCTGCATTATTGAAACTGGATCCTGTGTTACAGCCTACCCATATGATGCTAGAATGATGAAGTTTCCAGTTTGATTGACAACCAGCTGGGAGCAAGGCACAGGTTTGAACAGAAAGGAACAGAATACCCCCGATGATGGTGGTTGGATCTGTGAGGAGATTAGTGGTTACTGAATCTAACTGATATACCTACATTTCTAGAACCCATAAACCATGAAAATTAATCCCTTTAGACCAATAGAATTATAGCATATAACCATGCCCTGCAGCTGATATCCATGAGAATCCACTTCATAGGAGCCCATGCCATTTTGCTGGCCGTCCATCTTTTGGAGGCTACAACCTAAATCTCAGGGCAGCCATTTCCATATGATGGCGACTCTCATTTTATTTACTAGGTAGCTCTCTCCATCCTGTGGCATTGTGGTATAATTCCCAAGAGTTGTAAAGATGCCAAGCCCACTTGACTTGGTTCAACAAAGCTTCAGCTCAACATTTTAGATTCACAAGCCAAGCTTAAGGCTAAGGTTTAAGCTTTTTTGGTAAACAAGTCAAGCTTAACATTAAATAAGCTTGACTTATTGATAAGAAGCATAGCAGAACTTGGGTATCGTAGATTTGCATATTATATTATAGATAACACATTGATATGATACAGTAACAATGCCAAGTGATTTTTGGTTTGGCTGAGCATAAGCTTAATTTAAGGCTTTCCAAGCAAAACTTAAAATTAAATTTTTGGGCTTCAGCTCAAGCTCAAAAAGTCAAATCTGAACCGACCTTTTTGGCTACTTCCACCTTTAAGCCATGCTCAAGTTGAGTAGAGAACAGTTAAATGAAGCTCATTTGCACCTTAATATTTCCGCAAATGGCCCATTCAACCTTATGAAAGTCTTTATTATTTCCATAAAAGGTCATCACATTTTCCTAACACTTTCAAAATGATAAAAATCTTTTTAGAAAATTTCAAAATGGTTACTGAGTTTTGGGTGAAGCCTCCAAAACAGTCAAAAGTGTGGCATACCATTAGTCACGATACACAGAGAGCAATGAATATCTCCAGAAAAATCATCATATGTTTCTGATAATTCAAAAATCATAACTACCTTTTCAAAAATTCCCAAATGATTATTTAATTTCTGTTAAAATTTCTAAAAGGTCAAAAGTGCAATGACTGTCATACAAAAAGTCATTTTTTTAAAAATGAAAAAAAAATTGCATGTTATGGATGGAAGATGAGTGGCATTTTGTCAGGGATTTTGGAGATGCTTAATTAGCAAATAGCTAATCTGATTTTAGGTGACATGACCCGTCCACTATATGCATGGTGACATCTATTCATTGTGCGAACTGATGGATATTCAACGGGTGGATGTGATAGAAAAAATAATCTTCCACTAATAAGTTGTTAATAATGCATATTGGTCATTTACATACTCTCCCTTCATGTAGACTACTGGTTATCGAATCAAATCATTTATTTCTCAACTTTTCACCAAATCCCTTCATAAATAGACCATCAGAAAATCATGGCTGAGCCAATGAACGGGTCTCCCTGATGAGATAACAAACTAATTTTGTTGCCCTTGCACAGTAATGGTTTAGATCCCACACATATTCATAATATCTAACAACGAAAATAAAAATGTGGTGGGGTTTCATTCCTTGACAATCTTGTTATTAAGAACACAAAACTGCCCGCAGAGAGAAATCAATTTCTCACCAGACAAAAGGCTGTTGATCTAGTCTAGCTTTCAAAATGGTTTTAAATGACAAGTCAAGATAAGCACAATGGTAAATACTGCATTTCCGATGCATGAGAAAAGAATTGAGATGGGAGAATAGCTTCATGTTCCAAACCGGAAGATCCCAATGATAGCCAATTGAACGAATTAGAAGGAAGAGGGAAAATAAAAAGACAACGAAGAAGAAGAAACTGATAGACATAATTTAGGTGTGGCATTTGAAGGTGCCAAAGAAGAATTCTCAATTGTAACCACTTACCCTGTGGGGATTGCCTGTTTGCTGAGTTAATAATTTTCTTACAATCCATGTGAATTTAGTGCACATTTGGTGAATGGATAGTCCAATTCATAGTCAATATTTTCAACAGCTGCTGAAGGGAAATTGTTTGTTATATCTACTGCTGGTAATTCCTTTATTAATTTATGCCTTCCATATCCCTTAAGTTGCATGATGGATGGCAATGAGTGGAGAGACCGCTGTCTATAGGGAACTACTTTATGGAACCATATCATCTTAATTTTTTATAACCAAAAATGCATAGAATCAATAGACTCCCCCTCTTTGGTAAGAACTTTAATAAAATTGTTAAACCATTATAAGCATAAATGAGAAGATGTGCTAAGGAATGACAACTACACGATCTGAACGCCCCAGATCTTCAAACAAAATAATAATAATAATAAATAAATTTGAGGCTTTCACTTGCTTAGTACAAATAAGTTAAAAGTACGATGGCCTTCTATGATTTCTATAAATTTCTAACAAACCTTTCAGGAAGCCTTTGTTTATAGCATCACTGTAGTTCCCTTGTGCATAATAAACCAGGCCCAAACGACTGTATGCCTTGCTATAATTTGGGTCAATTTCAATTGATTTACTGCAATCTGAAATTGCTTCACTGTATTTATGAAGCTGAGTATAGGCTGCAGCCCTGCAAACATGCCACATATTATATTACAAAATCTGTGATTTATTTCAGTACTCAACAAAGTGAAGCATACATATTGGTGCTTGATTAAAATGTGATAAAAAAAAATTAATGAAGAATCAAATATGAATGTCTCAACATCTCATAATGCATAATAACTGGTTGGAATGTGAAAAATAGCTGAGCAATGAAAGAGGCACATATTGACTTGTAATCTCCAAACAGTACACTGTTAAGGGAACCAAAGAAATAACTATGAATATAAGATTCATCTGGTTATATTCATTTTTCAAAAGGGCATATTGACATGTAATCTCAAAAGAGTTCACCATTAAGGGAACAAAAGAAATAATTATGAATATAAGATTCATCTGGTCATGTTCATTTTGCTACCAGAATGATATCAGGTGGCCTGTGGTCACTTTTTGCCATGGAAGTCATCTGATGTTATTGAAGAATTTCAGGATTTGGCCACTAGGCATGTGTTCACTTTTGACGACTTCTCTGGCTAGCAAAGTTAGAAGCTGATTTTTTTAATGAGGGGGCTTCAAGATCTAGCCTATACACTTTCTGAAAATCCACTATTGATGTCACGAGTGGCAGTTTCTTCCTACTGAACCTTATCAATATTTAGATCTCTTCTTCTCTTGATATGTAGGCAGGTTCCATCTGTTAGTACATCCCAACTTTTCACTTCATTATCTTTTTTGCCTGTTAGGGTCTCTATAAGTATTGTGGGTGGAAGATAGTTCCAAGAGCTCTTTTTTATTTTAAAAAGTCTCCGTTTAAAACAGGGCCTTAACATATTTTGCAGATTGATTGTGCAACAAAAGAACCAAGATCCTCTCTGAGGATACAAGTAATCAATGCCAACTACTAGGAGCCTGAAACCAAGATGATATGTTTCACACATTGCCGTAAATTACCTCTTAAATTGTAATAGAATTTATATTAATTTGTGAAAACAAACTTAAATCCTGTTGGCCCACTAATGGGGCTATCTCAAATTCCACTGAACTAATTCCAAAAGAAGGAAACGATAAATACTTCCGTACACTTGCTAACACATGCATTCATACATAAATACAGTTATCATCTCATAGCCCAACATAGCACTAGAGCCCTAAAATGCAGTCAATTAACCCTATGGACTCAACCGTAAATCAATCAATTAGAGGCAATGCTATGGAATCCATTGGCTTCAGATCCACCAGGACCACCATTTTTTTTTCTAATCTCCTGCTGCCAATGGACCCACTTGGAAGCCAGCTATATGGCATAATGGCCACACATACATTTACCTCAAATTCCCATAGATGCCACACATACATCTACCTCAAATTCCCATAGATGCCACACATACATCTACCTCAAATTCCCATAGATGAAGTCTGATATTTATTAGTATCGGTCAATTAGAAATGTCAATATTTACCTGTTACAGCAGTATACAGCATTGTTCTCACAGAGTGCTATAGCACAAGTGTAAAGATCAACAGCATCGGAAAACAACTTTGATTGCATAGCATGATTACCTAACCCAAAAAAAAAAAAAAAAGAACTCAAGCATTGCAAGTATCTGAAGGTAAAAAATTAACTGCATTGATTTGATCCACCTAAGCATGTGAATATTTTTCAAGTGTTCCCTAAAAACTCAAAAACACATGAATCACAAAATACAAGTAAAATACGCATGGAAATGGGTCTGACAAGGTGGGGGCTCAGCCAAATTTATTAGCCAAGAAAAGCACATAAGGATTACTATTACATAAACCAGGTGAGGCTTGAGACTTCAAGCAAACTCGGGCCCTTGTTGAGCCCTAATCCAAATTCCAACCACAACAATCTGGACCTAGTCATAAGGCTCATAAGCCATGGTCAATATTCATATGCATCATTCCAATTTCTTCACCTATCCAGGAATAAAATAGGGAACAAACCTGCTGTCTTCATTTTATGAATTACAAAAAGGTTCAAAGCCATCAAAATAATTTCATTATTTGGCATGAATGAGTACCTCGTGATTTTAATGCCTCAGCCAGATTGCCAAGGGTTGCTTCTTGGCATCCAGACTTCTCCATTTCCTGCCAAAATCAGATTGCAAGTAATGAGTATAAGAGCATATGAAGAACATGCATCTCACAGAGAATACTTGGGAAATAATCATGAAAATGGAATTTTCCTATTAGCCTCCAAGTTCTATTGCCAATTGCAAAACTGCCAACAAGTTTTTAAAATTTTCAAAATACCTAATAATTGAAAATTTGTAAAAGGCTTGAGTTGGCATGTGAAAATACCAACAAGAGCTAACCACCTTCTTATCTTCATATAAAATGGTGAAGGCATTCTTGCCTTTTACACACCAGTTTAGTCCTTTATACAATAATAAAGAGAACCATTTATGATATTTTGCAAAAATTAAAAATTTGTAGGCTTTCTTCCAGTTATCAATAAAGCTTAGGTGCAAATGAAAATCTTGTGTGCAAAAACTAAGTTAGCAAGTTGGAAAACAATTGAAAATAAAACAGATTTTAATAAAATGGAAAGTTTGCTAAGATGCAGCAAGGATTGGAATTTTCAGCAAATCGATTCTAAAGGAAATGGAACCAATTTCACAAAAACTAGTTAGACAGACAGCTATGAGCTCAAAATCCATTAACAAGTTCACAATTGTTCTTGTAATTAAAAACTAGGAAACAAGGATATCAATGGGTCAGGTCCAGTCTCAGTCTATCCTTCTTTTGCTTTGTACTAATGAATATAAGGATGTACAATCAATAAAGTATATCATGCACTGAAGAAGATGGTAATCAAGTATGAAACTTGAAGGCCCACAATAATCAGGCATTACTATGATGATGGGAAATCCATGTGGAAGCTAGGATAGTCTTATGGAGGCATTAGTCAAGTTCAATTAGCTGAGAAAAGGTCTTCTATTGGTTTTAAGTCAAGTTGGATCTTAGCTTTGGGCTCTATAAATTTTTAGTAAATTTTGCTCATTTTTAGGTGAATAGATACAGGAGGTCCAATGAGTTTCAAAATAGACCTATTTGTTAGCTGTTTGGGTTCGTTTCAAACAGGCCTGAAATAAACAAACTTTAAGACGATTTAGGGAAGTTATTACACATCTAGAAGACCCTTTTGGGGTTGCAAACTTTGTGGTAGTTTGTAATTTTATTTTTCTTTTGTATTAGGGGAATCATTAGAGAGACTTAAAGAAATGCCCTATTATTTCCACTAATATCATGAAATTAAATAAAAAATATTTTCAAGTATTTTCCAAGAGCATATTCAGGTGCCCTTACCCTCAAGAGTGATTTCATAAACTTAGCAAGAGATTCATAGGATGTGTTATTCTTTCCATCGTTCAACCAATGTTAAGAAAACCAGACTGGAGGTTGAACCGTTTAAGTGTCCGGTTCTGGTTCAACTAGTGGAGCGAACCGGGTTAAGCCGGTGACATCAGCATGACATAATTATGACAAATAATTATAATTATATTTAAATTAATATAAGTATATTTTACTTATTTTTTAATTTTTATATTAAAAAAAAGAACCGGTACCGGCCTCAACCGGACCGGTGCCTCGGTTGGTTCCCAATGTAACCGGTCGAACTGACCAGTCCGGTCTAGTTTTCTAAACACGGCATTCAAGTTCTTTTCCTGAATTAGGGAGATACCTAGAAAAAACTTCCACAATGTGGATTTACAGATAAAGAAATAAAATGGGTTACAAATATTGCCACTAATTCATTAGCATTACTGTTGTTGTCACTAAAATTTTGGTATCTATGTTCTGTTACCAAGTTGTAAGATGCTTGTTTGAATATGTTTACATTTTAAAACAGATGCTTCCCATGTCCTTAACCAACTGCTAGCTCCATGGAATGCACTATACTTTTAGTCCGAATGAACTTAAAACTGTTAATTATAAACCATCCACTCATCCATTTATTATTGACTGTCATCTGGAAACAACATGCAGACAGGATCACTTCCTGTAAATAAAATATCGACCCTTCCACCTTCAACAAGATGAAACTTTCATCCAAATAAACCAACAAAGACAGTTCATCTCTTGGTCCTTTTTCCCTGATTTCTTTTCATTCTATTTTCCCATGGATGAGCTCACTTCCTGGATTAAAGACTATACAAACTTTACAATAATTAGATTGCCCTAAATTTTTTATTCAAACATTTTGTGAAGCCCAAGAGTTAGCAGATATTCTGAATAATGAGAAGAGCCAGACAAGTGTATGATAGGCCAATAAGCCAACCAAAAGATGGCTTATGAATTGAACTGGATTACTCATTCAGGGTTTTAAGATACTAGCAGCTGGCAATCATGCTTGCCTATATCTCTACCTTGGAATATGAACTCTACCAGCCAATATGGAACATTTAATAGATTTCCAATCTCTCACATGAACAACTGCCCAAATTGGTGTCTTTTTCCCCTTTTTTTACCAGCAATATAAATTTAAAAACACAAAATGAGCAAAAAAAAAGGGTGATTAGTGACAGTCTGCGGCACATCTCTTAGACACCCTTCAAGGGGATAGTCGCACTGGCCCACGAGATAATCTCTCTCTGAAATGAAACTTTGAGCCTTTCTATTTTGTTGTTAAAAACTCTTTCTAGACTGATCATGATACAGCCTCAAAAGTGAACTTTCACAGAATCTTCACTTTTTTTCACAGAAGATATGCTTCCATCAAAGTCCTATCAATCCAGTGTGGAAGAGTACAGGTTTAAGTGAGCTGGCAGCCTAATGCCATGCTGTCGATTGATTTCAATATGATAACTGCAAATGACATCAATACAAATTTCTTTGATTATCAGGAATGATGAAATGGGGACAAGATAAATTGGTTGCGATTAACCGTTTAGCAAGATATTGATAAATTGGTCAGGATTAACCGTTTAGCAAGATATTTTGGCTATAGACAATCTAAGATATGCCCCATGTACCAAATATTCAAAAAAGGTCAAGCATGCCCACTATTTGCTTTTCCTTATTCAATAACTGGATTGAAAATCTAACGGAATGGGCAAAAGATAATGATTATGCAGAGATCATGTACAGTGAACTTCTAGATGGTTCACCAACATGACTGACTTCCCCTAATATAACATTGAAACAGGTAATTCCCATCAAGTTTATGTTCATAGTTACACATTAAATTTCATTAAGAAACCATTCAACCTCCACATGCTTTAAATAAAACAATGTCTACCGACTTTAATCCTCATAGTTTTACACTGTATAACTTTCCACAGAAGAAAAGTTTTGATTTAAAATTTCTTTTCACCTATATGTTATAATTTGTGGTTCCAGTTCTGCTAAAAGGAAGGATTTAAATGTGGATTTGTGCATCACCTAACATCTAAACACCAAATATGAGAGTAAAGACTTAGAAAAGCATGTTTTAATTTTGACATAAAAAGGCAAGAGGAAGGGATGCTTGTGTGGAAAATAGAAAGCAGAAATTGGCCGAGTAACTTATGCAGGATAGATGAAATGTTAGTAAGTAGGTTTATATATTATTATCATCATAGAGGAAACAAATGCCACAAAAATAATAAGCATACCATTACAGATTCGTCAAACAGATGTTTTGCTTTAGCCAATTGAACATGATCATCATCATCAGAGGTAGCATTGAAAAAATGTATCCTCTCAAGTGCACCACAGAATTGCCCATACAGTTCATCTTTGGAAACCCCTAAAATCACAGATTATCACAAAAAAAAAAAAAAAAAAAAAACATAAAAGGAAGAAAGAACTATTACACTAACTCATGGAAAATTCTCCCCAAAAGAATTATAAAGAAATTAAGGTCATACATATGTAATTCTCATTTTATGAATCAAGATTCAAAATCTACTCTTAAAAGAACTGGAATAATAACACATAAATTTCCTACCAAAAACCAAATGTGTGAGGCATGCCTAATATCAGCCTGTATTTTTCATAAGTCACTAACATACTAGATTTCACTTGTTCCAGTCAATGGTTGGTACATGCAACTCACTTGATTATAGCCAAGTGATGAAAGTCTTGTTAACCACTCTTTCCATTTGGACCCAGTTGATTCAGGGGACTAAAACCAGCATTTGACTATAGGACTCATTTATCAAGATAAACTCAATCTCGTTGAGTTTTCTCCCCTGACAATCTATTGGTTGAGTAATCCAACACTTCTGCACTGCTTCCAATTGTCCCGCTTGTATATATCTATGTACATGACAGCAGTCCATAATTCATATTAGTGTTTCCCTGACTTAATTTGCCTCTTCATCTGATCCAGGAGTCGATCCATTAGCAGATCCAATCACTAAATCAATAAGGGGCCTCAGATCATTCCTTTGGATTACAGTGTTTTCATCACAGGTTCTTGGGATTTTTAAGCATGAGTATAATATTTGTTCTTTGTAGTTTGTATTAATATCTGTTCTTTCTCATGAATCTCATCCTCTGAAGATTTGGAACCAGAACTCTGCGAACATTTTCTTAAGGCAAACATTGCCTGTTCTGCAGGAATTATATACATTTCTTTCTCTTTAGCGATGACATGACTTCACTGGAACCATGGCCTTCCTGCTGTTGTATTCAAATGGTCCATAAGAATGCATTGCAAGCACAACAACAGTAAAATAATAATAATAAGGAAAATTTTCAAAAACCTTCCTTATGCCTGACAACCTAAAATACCCCTTGAAATCAAATCTTTTTCAAAATGACAACATCACCCTTCCATTCACACATGAAAATTTGATGTTTAATAGTCCCCCATGAAGATCATATGAAAAGTTTAGTTCATTCATTACATTCTAACATCAATGTTAAGGCTAAATAGGTAAAATGAAAGTGATTGGCATGAACTATCATGGAGAATTTGAAAATATAATTCCCAACCATAAATTTGACAATGGAATTAATAAGGTTTTATTCTTTCCATGATACAAGTTAATTAGACATGAAATGAAATTATAAGCTGGGAATTTAAAAATAATTCATTCATATAACGTCGTCAGAAAACATAAAAAAAAAATTAAAGTGGGTATATGAGGCTGTCAGAACCCTTTCTTTTGGAATTTCCCACAAAAGCAAAACAGGATTAAAAAAACGGCACTGCATAAGCAAAAAAAAAAACAAGAATCAATGACTGAATTTCACTGCTGGATCAGATTTTGCAATGCACTCTCTCTATATCTATCTATCCCTCCCCATTTCTTTTTCTCCTTTCTTCCTTCTCTACAACCCATTTTAAGTTGCATCAGAAGTGTTAGCAATGGCAATATCGAAAGTATGAAATAAGCAACAGGTAAAAAAGCAAGATTCAATGAGTGAAAATGTAACACTCTCAACTCTAGCCAATGTGAAGAATTGTTCACTTTGGGCCTATCAAATCCCGCTGGCACGTAGAGCCTGCACAGTTTTGCCCATTTAGGTTTATTCTTCTGGCCCAAAAGGCGTCTCACAATGACTTGCCACAGTTCACATTTGAACTTCTGATCTCAAGTCATATTGGTTTCGAAACCAGCTCTGATACCAACTGTGACTTGCCCAATTGGTATCAGAATTGGTTTCAAAACCAATATGACTTGAGATCAGAGGTTCGAATATGAACTATGGCAAGTCATTGTGAGGTGCCTTTTGGGCCAAAAGAGTAGGTCTAAATGACCAAAACTATGCGGACTTTGCATGCCAGCGGAATCTGATAGGCCCAAAGCGGACAATACTTTACATTAGCTAGAGTTGGGGGTGTTACAAATATTAGCTCAGTTGGTAAGATAGTTGGTTTCGTTTGTAACAACCCCAACTCTAGCCAATGTAAGGCATTGTCGGCTTTGGGCTCAGTAGATCCTGCTGGTACGCAAAGCCCGCACGGTTTTGCCCATTTAGGCTTACTCTTTTGGCTCAAAAGGCACCTCACAATGACTTATCACAGTTCACATTCGAACTTCTGATCTCAAGTCATATTGGTTTCGAAATTAACTCTGATACCAATTAAGCTACTTGCCCAATTGGTATCAGAGTTGGTTTCGAAACTAATATGACTTGAGATCAGACGTTCGAATGTGAACTGTGGCAAGTTATTTTGAGGCGCCTTTTGGGCCAGAATAGTAGGCCTAAATGGGCAAAACTGTGTGGACTCTGCATGCCAGCGGGATCTGGTGGGCCTAAAGTGGACAATACTTCTCATTGAATAGAGTTAGGGGTGTTACAGAAAAGACTAGGTTTTGAGCCATAGAATGCAATTTCCAATCATTGTCCATAAAAGGAAAATCCTACTAGAGAAAAATCTAAGAAGATAAGAGGGTTATGCAGTTCTAGAATTGCAGTTACCAAAATTTAGATCGAAACATCCTCACTAAATAATAAATAGGATATGACACATGCTAGCAGGTTTGTGCTTAACATCCATACATGGTAATAAATTCAAAAGACAAAGGCTAACTGCCATACCTAGAATGTGGGAATCTCCAATCCACTCATCATTCTGTTTAAGAAAGAAAGTGAAACAACAAAATATGAAAATTAGAAATAGCATCACAACACAAGAAAGAGAGTCATCTCAATCAATCATATTCTGGAATCCAGATACCATATGATGACATCCCATAAACAAAACAAGCAAATGCCCAAAATAACCACAAAAATAAGTACATGTGAATGATAATTGTGTGAAATCAAGGACATGTGATGATCATCAAAACTCTTTTTCACATGGATTCATCAAAAAATGCCTCTTTTTCTTTTTTCTTTTCTTTGCTTTTCTTTTCTCTTTTTGGGTGATACATTCATATGAAACATGATTGCAAATATGTCCTGAAAATAGATATGGTACCAAGCTTCATGTAGCTGACTCTAAATGATTGGAATAAAGATACAATGATGATGAGTATTAAACTTTAGGTTCAGACATTCCTAGGCTTTTAGTTAGATAATACCTATTCAGATAGTTTTCTTTAGCATTCTTCTCATCAATATGGGATTGCAGAGAATGAAATTTCCAGGAATTGGTACCATAGCATTAAAAGTTTCCAACAAATAAACTACAGGAATAAAAAATAAAACTCAATTAGATGCAAATGCAGATAACCTTGTGCAGATTTTTTTATCACAAAGTCCATTTGATGGGACGCTTTTCGATTTACCTTGAGATTACACATCCAATCATATAGAAATCTCCTTATGAGGGCATCTACTAGTATAATTCCACTAAACCATGATAGAAATGAAAGTAATCGGTACCAAATAAACTTTCTTAGAGTATGCACCTGATAGTGGTACATCACAAAACATAAAAAAAATTTAAAAAATAAAAAATAAAAAGCTCAAGGCTATACTAGATACATGACTGACTCAAGTTGTCCCCATGAGTAAAGAGAAGCTTATTTGAAAACTGATATGCTGCTGATCTAGCATGAGATCTTTTCCAGTTGTAGCAAATATTTGCAACAGCCATAAATATGGTAGCTTCATGAAGGTGCAAAGATAATGCATAAACGGTAACCTTTAGAACGCAGAATAATTATAATCTCTCTCTAAAAACCTCATCTCTGAGGGGTATATATATAATGAGGATGGAAAAAATGTAAGGTGGCTGTGAGAAAATACCGGTGATTTGAATGTCTCTGAATTATTGCCATTCACATTTTTTGGGGCTGATGTTGTACAAGGTGTATCCACTGGCATGGTTGCATTGGTTGCATCATCATGCTGTTTATTAGCATCTGCCGAAGTGAACAAGTTGACCAATAAACCTGGTTGTATCTGAGTATCAGCAGGAGATGCACTGAACCTGAAAACCTCGTCCAAGCAATCCTTAACAACCTCGAGGCCCTCGATGTCAACACCAGGAGCAGGTTCAACTGTCCTAGAGAAACAAATATTATCCAAAGAGGAATTAAAAACTGAAACCTGAGGTGTCCCAAAAAATCTCCAAAGAGCTTTAACAGTGCTGTTGCCAATTCCAAGACTATAAAAATTTATGTTGGACTTGCACCATGAAAACAGGCATCCACCTAATTCATCACATGTGAAGATCTAATAAATGCCCTCTGCTATCTATGCACTTACGCCATCAAGATAAAAAGAAAAGAAGAAAGAGGACAACAAACAAGTGCCTCATTTATCCAGTTTACAATCATCATTTTAAAGTACGTAGTTTGTCATCTAGTACTTCAGTTTTCTATTAATTTGTAAACAACAGAATGGCAATTTGTATGATAGGGTACAATCCATCCATCACCTTTGCCATTCTCCTAGGCTCTTGGTAATGGAAAGTACAGATACTCCCTTTGTATTTAGTCATGTGAAGATGTGTTCCACCCAACTACCACCACTAACCACAACCATGGCATGCATACCCCAATTGTTAGGAAAGCAAAATATTGTAGGATAGCTTCCAAGCAAGCAATTAAGCACCAAGCACCCAGTGAACCAAATGGATAGAATCTGCTCATTACAAGTCAGTTCATTCATGATCATAAACATGCCCCCTTAAACTGTCAAAAAAATCAGGTCAGTGATGTTTCAAAAATTATACAAGTCATTGGCTAAAAATAATGCTAATGGTGGTAAGGTATACTGTTTTCATCCTCCAAGCAGTTCGTCATTGAAAACCAACATTTAGAACCATGCATGTCACAGCCTTCATAAGTAGATCAGTTCTTAAAGTTTGATCAGAATTGTGGGTCGCCATGTCTAGCACACAGAAACAAAATGTTTTCTATCCACGTAATCCATTTCTAAGAGACTTTCTCTTGAAAACTGGTTCAGATAATGGGATTGTGCACCCTTTCTTTCTTTCTTTCCTTCCTTGTTTCTTTCTTTCTTTCTCACTTATTTATTTAATACTTTCCAAATACATCATCACAACAGGCAAGTTGACCGTAAAAGATCATGGCACCTACCGCCAGTGCAAGATATTAAGGTGGAGCCATCAATCAAATTGGACATTCCAAGAGAAACATTGAAAAAGATGCCAAGATTCTCAGCCTAAATTTTTCCTGCAATGAGGCCTCATCTACTGAACTTTTTACACTCGATTTTGGGCCATAGCAATATGACAGCAAGGAGAATCTTGCAGCCAACATAGGTCTCATAGTTGTGCACATCCAAAGAAAGCCTGCACATGTCCGCTTTTCTATCAATTAGGTCGGGCCATGAATAAATTTTACTAAAAATAGATGCAGCTCCAGATACGGGTCTCAATCTTGGAAATGTATCTGAATAGCATGGTCACCAGACCTGTCTCTAATGCAATTGCTTTTTTTTTTTTTTTCTGCATCATCTTCATTACGCATGCATGTGAGCTATTCAGAGAACCTTTTTTTTCTACACTTATTTGTTCTACTTTTGCTGAGTGCATCAATGAGAAAAGTGTAGTCACTAAGAATCCACGGGTATTTAGAAAAAAGCAAGGAAGAAAGGTTATCAACGCAGCTATTCTAGCTACAACCATATCACTGCTCTCGTGCAAGAATGAATAACATTTCATATGGTCTGTTTGTTTTCAACACGTGTCATGACATCTCAAGATTAGTGTCTGAGTTGGTACGGATTCCAAGCCAAACACGACCTAAATGAATTCAAGATCGCTAGTTCTTCGTTCTTTTAAGAACTGATATAAAAGAACCATGGAAAAACGTGAATTATAACGAGAGCAGAGGGGAACCTGAATCAAGGAAATCAAGAAAACTGCGGACGATCCGACGAGAGACGGGAGAGTCGGTCCTCAAAACAGACATTTTTTCCTTCTACAAGGAGGCACTCGGTGCGAACTGATAAGGGATATAGCTAACTTGCGTGGCTACTGCTCATCGGAATTCAGAACAGGCTGAGGTATTGACGGTTCCGTTGATCTTCTGGGGTCTTCGGGGAATCTGATAAACGAGAGGAAGAAGTTGAGAATATGTTCCTGTCCCAGCTGGGGCGCTGGAAACGACGATGCACCTAGCAACATCATGGCAATTAGACAATGCGGTCTATTGATCTGATCCCTTGATCTGAGCTCTAAAGCATCTTACAAACGCAACGGGCATTTGCAGATGGGGGCTGATCACATGGAACCGGTTCCACAAAAACCAAATGTGGATTCGATTCTAGTGGGGCCCACTAAGATGATTTCGTAAGAAGTAAAAACTGTCCCATTAATTATGCTTAATAAAATATAGTTAATTAAAAATATAATAATTATTTTTATACAAAGAACTAGACTTCACGTAGACTTGTTCTGCATTCCGCTTATGTGAAACTGGTATCAAGATCGGCACCATTTGCAGATATATCTGCACCTCTTATCCATGATTTAAGTTTTACTAATATTTTTAAAGTATTTATATCTTTAAAAACTACCGAAATCGTTAACTTCAAATTAATAAATGGTCTACATAATTTAAAAAAGGTTGCCAAAATTCTCTGGAGGAAAACAATTAGCCTTCAAAAACATCTATTATATATATATATATATACATATAGTTATATATTTACACCGAAAGTCCTAAGCTGACAAATTTGGCTTTTTTAAAAATATTTCGATAAAACATGAATATTTTTATAAAATAATTAAAAGCATTAATAAAACTAAAATTATGAATAAAAAGGTGTAATTATAGTTACAAATGCCACTAAATGTAATTAAAAGGTTACATAATCAATTCTTGTAAAATTGGAATGAAGATTAGTGATAAAATAACTTGTCCAAGAAAGAGCTTTAAGCTTTATTTTATTTTATTTTATTTTTTCAAGACATTCGGGAACATATCAGCGCCAGCTAGAAGGATACAAATAATAATATTAAACCCATCACGAGTTAATGCTATGCTGGGACTTTAATTTTTGCGCGGTAGCTGAATCTTTGTCATCCTCGTAACGGACTAGACTGATGCAACGAAATGTCAATGTGTCTTAACGTTAAGAAGCAAAATGCGGCGACCGGGCTCCACGTCACCAGTTGAACTGGCGTTTTGGAAGGTCTATGATCTTCGTAAAAAAGTCAAGGGCTGCCTCATATGCCACGTCGACCGTTGAAATTTCAATCGGAAACCGCCGGGACTGCCGTCCGACTACGATTCGTAAGCACGATTCAGGATCGGATTCAGAGGTTTCACCGGTCCAATTTCAATGCAGTCGAGGTTCGGTAGCCCGGCGGCGCGAAAGGCTTGGATTGCCTTGTAACTACTCCATGAGCAGTACGAAGCCAAGTGGATTGCCATCCACTTTCAACCAAGAAAGTAGATCTAATGTCTTCGTCAAGCGTCGGCCCATCAGAGTCGAGCCACCTTCAGACGTTCGGGTGGCATGTTGATGAAAGGTTGGCGGTGTACATGGTAAAGCATAGAAAAAGTTCTAGAAAGGAGAATACGCTCAAGTCGAGTTTTTGACTGCTCTGGAATGGGAAATGGGATGAAAAACGTGTAGCCCTTTGGTTCCTGCCCATGAAATAGAAGAGCTAAAAATCGAATATTACCATGAAATGAATGCTGTAGTCTACATCGTAAATGTCGCGTTTCATGTCCGCTGCAAATTATTCAACAGCCATTGACATGAAGCAGCTCCTGGTAGTCAATGCGACAATACAAATGGGCTTTATATTCAAAGCCATAATGACCTACGTTTTGCTTTTTGCCACTTAAACGGATCCAAGTATGCACGGACCTTCGATTAGAGTAATTTAAGGCATTCAGTAAGTTCCCTGTGGTCTGCTACTTCCAAAATACTCAAATGTCATATGTTACACGAGTCCCACGTCAACTGTTGTTCTAAGAAAATGCAAAGTTAAAAAGAGATGATTTGGAAAAACCTGAATGAATAATCATTTCGCCTAAGGACTCTACTGAACTCACATGATATCTGGTACCAAAACAATCTTAAGGACATTAGTACATGCGTGACTTAAGGTCTGAAGCTGAACACGAAGTGTAATGCTGCAACCGACTTACTCAGATAGTAGAAAAGAATAAGAGAGCGTATTGCTGCAACCGACTTACTCAGAGAGAGAGAGCAGTTCATCATTGTGTGAAGATTTCACAGATGCTTTGATATGAATGACAACAGGGGTGAACATTTCACAGATGCTTGGTTATGATTGACAACAGGGGTAGTTCCGTTCATTTATACTCTACAGAAAACTGTTGAAATTTTCCAATAGCGCATCAGTCATCATCAGGTGGGAAGTCCTCATCCGAACCACAATCAAGAAGGGAGCCAAGAGATTTTCGCAAAATGCTGAAAGATTTGCTGTCCTGCACTTACAAAATAAATGAAAACATGTAATAAAGATTCCAGCAAACTCTTGTATAAAAGTGAATAAGTAGTAGCTTTCCAATTGTAGAGAAAAGCACATTGCATGCAAGAAGCCTTTCCAGGCCCACTATGCATGCAACGAGTATTGGATGTGCATTCCCTGCATGAGGAATGCTCCAGTGTACATATGGCTGATCAAAAGGCTAATCAGTCAAGCATGTGCTTGCTGAATGTGGGCCATCGGAACCTCCAGTTGGAGCTGCTGCTGCTGCTTCGATTTCTCTTTTGAGTATGCAATTCCAGCCCGTGTTTCCCACAAGATCTAATAAAACCTAATTTGAAGGATCCCATGGTTGAGGATCATGATGATGACCACGGTACTGATCTTCTAGGTTCAACAGACGGATATATGAGCCACTGGCTTCGTAATCCACTCCCCACTTGATATACAGCAGGCTAGGTGTTCCAAACTCTTATGAATTAAAATAAGAGTGAAAGGAGGATAGCTACTGACCTGCTTCTTCTTTTTCAGCGACTCCTCTGCAGCAGCTATCTTATTTGTGCATGCCTTCTCAAGCTCGGATAGCATAGCCTTTTCTTTCTTTCCTGAACACCAAAGCATTATTTCATATCAAGTGCAATTTTTATTTCATGGTTAAGTTTCTAGGGGAGGGACGGTGTTTGCTCACGCTGATGCTGATAGCGGACAAATAGCTTTTGCTTCTCGTCTTCAATTTTAGAAAATATATCTGCAATTTTGAATGGATGGAACGATCATGCAGATATCCTAAATGCAGAGCTGTTTCAGTACTGAATAACAAAAAAAGAGCATTGCACAGGTTTATATGCAGCCATAATTTGAATTGCAGGAATCGAAGACTTTTTGGACAGCCTATGTCTTTTTGAAATCTATATAGCATTATGAATTTATTAGATCATGGTCTATGGTATATAATTCTGAGGGTAATAATTTAGGTCTACATTTCTCAAAAATGTTTTGCTTTAGATATTCTATGGAATCATTGGCAGATGTGCTCACTTTTAAAAGCCTGTAAGTGTGCAGCTCTTTCCTTGCCAAAATTCTCATAAGCCTCTTGAAACTTTGTGAACTCATTCTTGAGAGAGCATTCACACTGAAACTCATGAAAGCATTAATCTCCCAGATGAACTTATTAGAGCTATTATTTAGAAATTTTGTTTGCTTTCTAGTCAAAGATACAATGACTGTAAAGGCCACACCTCTTTGGAGCTCTTTGACAACGCCTTTACAAAAGTTTGCCTGCAAATTAACGAAAGCCCTATGAAAACGAGTTCCATAGTGATAGGAAACTAGAATCACAAAGACATCAGGAAGCAATACTTCAAGGAATCATGGTCATTTCTTAATTTGAGCAAGATGATGCCAAAATAAGAAGCCTTTCCTGTCCATTTTGGTGGGTTTGGATGCATATTCATGCTTGTTTTCATGAACTGGGTGACACTGGCAAAAAATGCTTCCTGTCCATTTCAGTCGATTTGGACACATATGCATGCCTGTGTTCATGAACAGGGTGACCATAGCAAATAGTGGAGTACATCCCTTTCTGGTGGCTGCATATCTTAAACTTCCTGGTGCCAGAAAGCTAAACAGGGTTGCACATAACATTAATGACTTCACATCTATGAGAAAATGCTTCAAACCTAGCATGAGGCTCACAGTCATGTGAAGGCTGTAATAGCTGCTGTGCAACAAAATATAAAGGTTTTGGGATCAATATAGGTAGGACTGCAACAGTTTTAGCCACTACAGGTTTTGGGATCATTATCCCATATTTTTTTGGAGGTTTTCATTTCTCACCTCCTAGTACCTCTCTCCTGTAGAGTCTGCAGAAAATCTGACTATCCTGTTATTGATTTTCTGTACCAAAATGTCAAAATTCAAGCTGGACTAATAAAACTAGAAGTCCAATCAACATTTTCAAAAAATGTTGAGGAACATTATGTAAAAGTAATAGCACTGACCATTATAGCCATCCTTAATTTTGATTTAAATTTTAATGCCATGATGTCTAGTCAAGGTAGACTTTCCCAAAAATGAACCAAAGCTACATGAGTTAAAAATCCAGGCCTCAAGTGAGCCCTGGTCTATGTGACACTTACTGAGAAAAATAAGTATATGCACCGAGATCAAAAGTTTGGGTAACTTGAAATACAAAATCATAATGGAGTTCCCAATAAGTCATCTTTCTTTGAGCGTCAATTAACTGATTTATAAATTTCACATGATATAGAGATGCGACTGGAATCTTATTAAGCTTCAATCTGTTTTTATTTGCTAGTGGAAGTTAACGCTGTTTGTTTCTCACCTTTCCTTCTCAAGTTTGGACTTGGCATCATCCAGCATAGATTTTACCTCTGCTGCCACGCTGTAAGCCACAATTAGCAGTCATATAACATACCATACACATGCGTCATCATTTCAGCAA
Organism: Pouteria campechiana; assembly: GCA_036873735.1. Lineage (NCBI taxonomy): Eukaryota > Viridiplantae > Streptophyta > Magnoliopsida > Ericales > Sapotaceae > Pouteria > Pouteria campechiana. The sequence continues at coordinate 24,975 of JAYJMB010026439.1, forward strand.
AATCCATGACAAAATTATAATATGGTGCAAAAGAAAAAGATCCACACTGCAATTTTTATCTCTGATAGGAAGAAAGTAAATGATTTTGCAAAAGAAGTTAGTAGAAATTGGAACTCATGAAATAAATGATGATAAGATGGTATGCAGATCAGAATTTCTTCTGTATCATAGTCGGGGTTACAACACTTCTCTTGGTTTGGCTAAAACGTTGTCATAACAGTTAAGGTGAAGAAATCAAGTAAAATAGAAAGAAATTATGATAGTCTGCTGACTTCAACTACAATGCAGCATAATTTCACTAATGGATCAACGAAGTGAATATGCTAATAGAAGATTAAGAACAACTATGTCAACAGAAACAAACAAGATAAAGCAAAAAATGATTATTCTACCAATATCTGATGCTATGTAACACAGATCCATTCCAGTAAAAAGGAAAAAAGAAAGAGTCGCCAGAAAGTTGTTAACGACTGCAGGTGTTATAAGCCTCACCTTAATTAAATGCCATATCTCAATGCATGCATCCTATTTGGAATAAGGACAAATGATGGCAACAACGATGTCAATAAGCATAACCTAGAAGCACGAACATGAACCACTCAGTAAAACCCACCCAGCAGACATCTGTATTCCATCTGTATTCTTTCTGACAATTACAAATAAAGTCCTTCTAGTTATTTCACCCATCATCTCAACTTCCTCACATCTACTATGCCTTCAGCACTAGTTGTGTTGCTTGCTGACTGCCCACCAATTTGCAAATAGCGTATAGGAAATGTTCTATACTTTGTACGAATTGGCAATCCAATAGCAAAAAGAAGGAACATCCCCATGTTGTCACAGCCTGCTGCAGCTTTGTTGACTCCACTCAACCGTTTACCATCTAGTTCATTAATTTTATTCATATATCCCAACCAATCTGCTAACAAAAATAAGATGGACAATGAATTGCTCCTATATATTTGTCTCTTTCATGAAAGCTATAAAATTAAATGAAATAAATAAAATTATGAAGGAGAAATTCAAATAACATTTGATGTTCAAAAAATGCTCCTACCGATGCCTAAAATATTACAAGTACTACTTAAAAAATGCCTCATGGAATATACATTAAAAAAAATGAAAATGTTAGGCAAACGGCTACTAAACCGGGTTTATATGTGCAACTCAAAAATGATGTAAACAATCAGATGTCTGCGTAGATCCGAATGGAAACAAGTCTCAGATGCAATCAGAGTTGTCATTTAAACCATGCACTTTAAGAAACTAAAATGTCTGCACTTCTGATTCGATCCAGAGGAACATGAAACGACTTAAGATCCTATCGGATACTTCATTAAAAGCAATAGTATATTACAGAAATTCTCAATTTCAGTCTTCGCTCATCCTGATTAAAGTAAATTTTCATCCGATCTGACAATGAGAAACAGTACTATACCATCCGATCGTTTCCTCACTCTTCTTCAGTCCCTCCTGCTGTGCTTTCTCTTTAATCTGCTGCAGCGCTGAAATAATCCCTCTGATATCACTGAAAATTCAAAAAATAAAAAATAAAAAATCAAAGCACATCAGTCGCCACCTTCAAACAAAAAACATCAAAACAGCACAGAAACGTCAAAAAACACACTTCGAAAGATCGGGATCGAAATCTTCATCTTGTCGTGCTTTCTTCACCGATCGCAGCGACTCGGATTCCTTTCCTAGTTTATTGATGCTAACTTTTGCCGCCGACATTAGATCAATGGCCAAGACGGCATCTATTCAGCTCTAAGACGTGGAAGTAGATGAAACGCGGGATTTTGATGATTTGGTGGTTCTTCTGGCAGTCTGGAATCGGCAAGAGAAGATGGATGGCGCTAAGTTCAAAACAAGAAACGGGCAGCGGGAACGAGCAATTTATGGTCGTCGGAGAAATCATATGATACGCGACGGAGTAGTTCCATTCTACGCGCGGGTCTTAGATTTCTGTAAAACATGACCCACCATTCGGAAATCCAGACCATTCCTTTGTTGTGTTACGATGGTGATGGACCATAAACTCGTATTCTTGTGTTCAAATTTCTACTTTTTTTCCTGCGGCAGATGACCGGATGGAGATGGCAATCCGTGAATGGCATTAGGTATTAGAAATTCTTGTTGTTACAAAAATTAATGAGCTTTTAATATAAATTAAATGTGTTTAATTAGCATATGTAAATGGAAAATTTACGAACTAAACAGCACGTATAATAATACAAAGCTGGTTATTTTTTATTATTATAGTCCATTACTTTTAAAATAAAATATATTGTAAGCTAAGCCTCCATTACCATTTTCTTGGACCTATCATTCAGCATGTGCGTTTTTTTTTGTTAAGCTCCGACTGCAGATCTAGAATCCTAGAAACTACATTAAGAGTTCATCTGGTAATGCCAACATTTATCTTCATCTTTTTTATGCTCCATTTGAATTGATGTGATATTTATTTTTCATAACAATATTATTTTCTTTTCAATATATATATAAATTATTATTTATTTCACTTAAAAAGGCTATTTATTGTATCCTTTTGAATTTTATTTACAATTATTTCTCTCACATGAGTGTATGATCCATCAAGGTGGCTCTATCTTTAGGCCATCTGAGGACAAGGCCCTAAGCAAACTACCAAATCGCTTCCATCTTCGGGCTGACGCGGGAGAATACAAATCTTATATTCAGCATTAGGGCCCCTGACTCCTATCATATTGACAAACTAAAAATTATGCCTTCCACACTTCATCAAATCATTGAAGCCTTCGTCGTTTACTGGAAATTTAAAAAATTCAAAAGTGCCATTGATCACATCAATGTATGAACTTCGGCTACCGATTTCATAGATAAAAATCCAACAATAAGGAAAAAAAAAGTTAATTTTATGATAAGACAATTATGAGAAGCACCACAAAACTTGATGGTACCAAATTGGAAAATTTACGTGTAAAACAACAGCAGTTTAACACAGAAAAATAAAGGGTTAAATCTAAAAATGTATTAAAAGTGGCGCCACCAGTACAGCCCTTCACCGATTCGACCAGCCATTTTGACCAGTTTTACCCTTTCTTCCAGAGCATACTGGAACGGGGCTCCCCGCCTAACCGACCCGAATCAGCTTGCCCGCTGCCTATGACAGCGAACGAGAAATTCCGGGAACAAATTGCGACGTAGCACATGCACATGAAATCCAAATAGCTGGTTACTCTTTTATTTTCTAATGTAAAGGGTTACAAACAAAATCTAGATAATCGATTTTATTACAAAAATCAAACTAATCAACAAATAGGAATAGTATCTTATCATTCACAAATACGGATTTTCTTCTAAGCATATTATTATTTGCATTTTTAATAGAATCATTGAATTAGGCATGAAATATATATTTATTTTAATATTTTAAGCAATATGATACTAAAGCATTCACGTAAATTAGATTTTGGAATTTTTCTTTTGCTTATGCACCCCACTAAAGACCAATGACCTCATTTCTTTTATCCACATTTTTTATTTGAAAATTAAGAAAACGAATGATTTGGATTCTATCAATAAACCTTGCCCGCCTCATTAACAAATAATGACACAGCTACATTTATGCATGTGGCAAGAGCTACTCTTCTACATTCTTTCATTCGTTTTACCCATCATTTCATTTATACATGGGCTGCTACACTACAATCGACATAATCAACTTACAAATGCCCCATGCCATGTTTGTAGTTTTTGCACCTGCTATATTTACAAAATGGTGCGAAAATCTAAAAAAATCTCAAAGTTTCCTTCTTTGACTCTTACGGGGCATCTGGATGCATCAAGAAAAATAGAAGTAATCAGCAGCCAAAGTCAAGCAAAAAAGCATCGAGAGAGCAAAAAGAAAGAAAAAAAGAGACTTACAGCATCTGCGTTTTCATCAATGACTTCAGATGCTGATCTCACCGTGTCTACAGAAACCGATGATCCAGCATGCTTCCGCCTTTTCCCGAATCCACCTTGAAAAGAAAGTGAAATCACAAATCAGTCAATGCAACAGGCCAAACAGAGACGCTATCCAAAATCTAATTAATTAAGGTGCACTTAGTCGTGTCCAGTCAATTTAATTCTGAAATATGTTCCTGACCATTGCCATGGTCCAAATACCATTTTATCAATGATCCTTGACCAATTCTTGATATGAATTTTGATGTTCACAAGTGAATGTCTCTTGCAATGGGCACACACAATTCAAAGAAGCTCATGGAGTGTATGCATTTGAAATTCTAAAATAATTGTTTCATGGATAACCTTTTTTCAAGAGCAGTTTACAAGAATGAAGAATGTCTGTGACCTCTCTGCAACAGCAAAAACCACTAAGGAGCAAATTCTAACAAAAAACCACAATCTCTGACATCTTAAATGCTTATATCACATCCAATTATATCTTTTACCTAAATGAATGTTGATGAAAAAAAAAAAAAAAAGATCCATCATAAGATAGACATTTGTTTCTTTCGAACCAGAAAGCCAGCATCCTATTGTATCTTTTACCTAAATGAATGTTGATGAACAAGGAAATGAGCCATCATAAGATAGACATTTGTTTCTTTCAAACAAGTAAGCCGACATCCAAGTAATGAGACCAAAACACCACAATTCCAACACACACAAACACACACAAAAACAAAAGAAAAAAACCCAAAAAGCACAAACCACAATTGTTTTTCTACAATTCCAAAACACATGAAAGCAATCAGACCAAAACGCCACAATTCCTTTTCCTATGATGACTACAAAAGAAAAAAAAATTCAAGGGCCCCACTTTCCATATTAGTTTTAGTATTTGGCTCAAAAAATGTTGCCTTGGTTGAAGAACTATCAATTGCAGAAACATCCTTGTTTGAAGTCATTACAATGCCAAAAAAGGGAATAAGAAAAAGAAAGAAATGCAGATGACTTAAGATGCAACTGATACTGAAAGGGATCACATAGCAAACAATTTGTGGTTATAAGAAAATCTTATCACCTAAGATAACTATCCTTGAGAAAAAACCAAATTCAGTTATGTGAAGCTTTGTTAAAGGACTAAAATGAGAATTCAATTGAGTAAAGAGACATGACATAGGCTGCTACCTGCAATAGACAAATCAGACTCCTTATTGTGATTCCCGTTTACCAAATCTGACAAAGCTTTTCGACATTGTGCACCTTTTTCTCTTAAATTACTGACTGCCTTAAGACTACTGACGGAAGAGCCTGCCACAGAATCACTGCAAAAATACCATATCATATGTCAACATGCATAACTTCCAGCATTGAATAACATACCGCACTAAAAAGAAAGAAACCAATAATTTCTCACTGATTAGCAGAAGACTTTGATTGTCCATGTTTTGACTGTTTGGCACCATCTGACAGATTTCGTTCCCGATAATTCCTGCAAATATTTTAGCATGAATACGGTTAATCATAATTCAAGTGCCCACTAAAATACCAGCCACTTTCAGACATTAGATGAAGACAAAAAAAGGAATTCAAAAAGGTCCATAGTCGCAGCTTCATCTTTGGACAGGAAACCAGCTACACCATTTGCTGACCTTTTTAGCAAGATGAAGAAAATGAGAAATGGGTTGCACAACTCCAACTGTTCCCCACTCAAAGCATCCTATTGCTCTATGAAGACAAGAGAATCACTGGAGGATGAAGATGCCACTCCTAATGCACATATCCACCACTCCAAACCTTTTCAAATATGCAAAGACCACTTGGTAGCTTCTATTCTGTCATAGAATTTTAAATGCTCCAATTCACCTCCTCGGCTATTTCTAGGGCTGTCAAAAGCCCACAAATAAGACTAACAATTGCAATGTTCTTAACAGGATGAACCCAAGCAATTTTTTATCTAGCCTGAATGTGGAGTCATATTTTATCCTCTGATGCTTAAAATAGCTCTCAACATGGTTGTGCTCCCAAGGACCCAACTTCCAGATGCAACTAAGCCAACAAATTCTTCATACAATATCCAGCTAAACATTGGATTGTTTCCTTCTCTCCAAATGAAACAGAGGGTGCCATTATAGAAAGAAGTAGCACCATTCTGCATTGACTTGGGTACAACTCATAGGGTTTAGAATGGGCCAAGGATTTACTGAACCCAACTGGACATATAAGAGGAGCCAGATGCCAAAACTAGACGCAATCCAAAGTTCTCCATCATTAATCTAGACCTAAGACAAACGAAACATATCTAATCATTTGCAAGCTAAATCAACTGGATCTAACCCACATAAGTCTGTTCAACCTGGAAGCAATCAGATTCCAGTTCTGGTTGGAGATTTCCAATGTGACCCAGCCAAGTAACCAGACACCCGAGCATAAACTGAGACAAATTTTGGTTATTACAACAGAGTTGCAGTTGTAGTTGGAGTCTTTGGACCATGCTAGGAGAGTTGTGAGTGATGAAGAATGCAACGAGACTGATATATATATATATATATATATATATATATTGTTGGAAAGACGTGTTTGTTAGCAGCATAGCTATTTTAGGGAAGTTGTAAATATAGGAAAATTGTACATCTGTATTTCTAGAATTAAAAGATTGATTTTTGGGATGAAATCCCTTGATTGAGGGATTTAATGTAGGAAGGTCAAGTTTCCTTTTATAGCTCGAATAGTATGTATGTAAAGGGGTGTTGTACAGAATTTTATAAATGAATGAGAAAAAACTTCTCTTTGATTTTCCACGTGGTATCAGAGCTATAGACTCAAAAATTCTGGGAGTTTCTTAGGACTTGTTGTTGCTGCCGTTTGTTCGTTCGTGGCCTTCATCGCTGTTGCGTTGAATTTCTGTGGTTGTTGTGTTGAATTCTTGGCCTATATAGTTGTCTTAATCTCTACTATTTACCATGTCTGAGACAACTTCTCGTACCACTGTAGTCCAATCTGAAGATGTGGGGACGAATCAGTCCAATGGAGAGTTGCAAAATATTCAAGCCGCATATCGTTTGAATAGGAAGAGTTATTTGAAGTGGTCTCAATTGGTTTGGACATTCCTAAAGGGTAAAAGAAAACTAAGCCACCTTTTGGTAACGGGACCTAAAAAGAGAGACCTGGGATTTGACGCTAGGGATAAGGAAGACGCTATGATTATGGCTTGGCTTTGGAATTCAATGGTACTAGAGATTAGTGACACTTGTATGCTCCTGCCTACTGCTAAGGATATTTGGGAGTCAATCCGGCAGACTTACTCCAAAGTTCATGATGTTGCTCAAGTATATGAAATAAAAGTCAAGACTACCTCTAACAAACAGGGAAACAAGTCAGTCATAGAATATGCTAATCTGCTGAAGGGATTATGGCAAGAATTGGATCGTTATCGGTGTATAGAGATGAAGTGTACTGAAGATGCAATCACCCTTAAAAATTTTGTTGAGAAAGATCGAGTGTATGATTTCTTGGTTGGTCTTAATGTTGAATTTGATCAAGTTAGAATTCAAATTTTAGGCAAAGAAGAATTGCCTTCTCTGAATGAAGTTATTTCCATTATCATAGCTAAGAAGAATAGACGTGGAATAATGCTCGAACCCTAGTCTAATGAAGGCTCAGTTATGCTAACTAATGCGGCAAACACTCGTGGCTCAAAACTGGAGCAACAAACTAATAAAGAAAGTGAGAACCCGAGCTGCCCAAGTCTTTAAATGGTGAGAGCCAAGAAAATTTTTGAGACAACATGTGGGGCACAATCTGTAAAAAACCGAGGCATACAAGGGAAAAGTGCTAGAAACTGCATGGGAAGCCTTCTATAACAAGGAGTGTGGATGTAAAGGTGGATAGCAAAGAAACTAGGGCCAAGTACACTTGACAACTACTCAACAAGGAGAAAAAAAGGCTTGAGAGCAAAGAGAGTTCAACAAAGAGGAGATTGAGAGGCTGCGGAACCTACTGATAACACTTGAAAAACCCACAGGTACCTATTCATTTGCACATTCGGGTAAATTTTCTCTTTCACATGGTTTAAATGTCTTAGATAAAACATTTGAGAATGCATGGATTATTGACTCAGAAGTCACAGACCACATGACACATTCCACTCATAAGTTTAAAAACTATGTCCCTTGTTCTAACAGTAGGAAAATATCTACTGCAAATGGGTCTTTAGCCACTGTAGCGAGTGTTGGAGATGTCAAGATTAGTCCCTTTTTACTCTTAGAGATGTCTTTCATGTTCCAAAGTTGTCCACTAATCTTGTGTCTATAAATAAACTCTCTCATGACATAGACTGCAAAGTAATTTTCTTTCTCACTCACTATGTATTTCAGGATCAGGGTTCGGGGAGGATGATTGGACGTGCTAAGGTGAATGACGGATTATACTTCTTAGAGACATTTGAAAACTAGATTGTTAGCGAGAGCAAAATACCTTTGTCATTTCTGTCTAAACAATCCATTTCCAATAAAGGTAGAATATGGCTCCATCATCTAAGACTTGGTCACCCTTCGTTTGGAATTCTTAAAGTTATGTTTCCTTCCTTATTCAAAGGGCTAGGTAGTGAAAATTTTCATTGTGATGGATAAACACAAATGCGTAAGCTTTCCAATCAGTAATAAAAGTTCTTTTCCTTTTGCATTAATTCACAATGATATATGGAGTCCTTCCACTATTCCTAATGTTTCAGGGGCTAGATGGTTTGTTTCTTTTATTGATGATTGTAATAAGGTCACCTAGATTTTCTTGCTTAAATCTAAATCTGATGTGAGTAATGTCATCCCCAACTTTCATAACATGATCAAAAATCAGTTTAGTATTCATATTAAAAGGTTTCTGTCAAATAATGCAAGAGATTATTTTAATCATATTTTGTCACCATATTTCCAACAAGAAGGGATCATTCATGAATCATCCTGTTTCAACACTCCACTGCAGAATGTAGTAGCAGAAAGGCAAAATGGTTGCTTGCCACAACCCAAGCCTTATTGTTCCAAAAAAATGTGCCAAAACATTATTGGGGGGGAATTGTTCTTATAGCTGCACATCCCATGAACAGGTTACCATCACGGGTTTTGGAATTCAAAAGTCCTATGGAGATGCTCTCTAAATTCTATCCTGAACTTCGTACCACAAATCATCTCGTTCCTAAAATATTTGGTTGTGTCCTTGGCCCACATTCATAGTCAAAATAGGGAAAAACTAGATCCAAGGGCATTAAGATGTGTTTTTCTAGGATACTCTTTAACTAAAAGGTGATATAAATGTTATCATCTGCTTACAAAAAAATTCTTCGTTTCTATCGATGTCACTTTTGCTGAAAATGAATCTTACTTCACTAAACGTTATCTTCAGGGGAAGACCATATTTGTGGAAGATAAGGATAAAGATCTTTTTCTTCTTGAAGATTTACCACTATCAGTTGCACCTTCTCATTCCCAAATCCAACCTATTTTGTCTTCTGAACCTGAACCATACCTCTAAGCCATGTTCCAAAACCTTTATCTTCAGTATCCTAACCAAGTCGTATTCCTCCTACATCTATGACTAGAGGTAATGACACTTTTAATGACACAAGGTTTTCTCACGTGTACTCGAGGAGGAAGAACCTAGATCCTGAACCAACACAAGTACAAGCATCAAACTCTAGCTTTGGGAATGAGGTAATAGGTTGTAACTCTTAGCTAATTGATATTAACTTGCCTATTGCTGTTAGGAACGGTACTAGGGAATATACTAAACGTCCGCTATACCCACTTTCATATTTTGTCTTTTGAAAAATGCTCACCATCTCATAAAGGTTTTCTTATGAGTCTAAATACTGTGTCTATTCCTAATATATTATCTGAGGCATTATCCTGGGAAGAATGGAAAAATGCTATGAATGTTGAAAATGCAGGCTTTGGAGAAAAAAAGACATGGGAGGTGGTGGATCTACCTAAAGGAAAGAAACCGGTGGGATGCAAATAGGTGTTTACTATGAAATATGAAGCAAATGGCACGCTAGAAAGGTATAAGGCGAGGTTAGTAGCCAAAGAATATACACAAACTTATGGGATAGACTATCAAGAAACTTTTTCTCTAGTTGCTAAGATGAACATTGTCAAAGTCTTACTCTCCCTAGCCGCTAATTATGATTGGTGGTTACAACGGTTTGATGTAAAGAATGCCTTCCTGCATAGGGATCCTGAGGAAGAAATATACATGGAAATGCCACCTGGGTGTGGTAAGAAGCTGACAACCAATAAAGTGTTTAGGCTTAAAAAGATGTTGTATGGGTTGAAACCAGTGTTCATATTATCGATAAATACATATTTATTAGTGGCCTAGAAAAAAGATATTATCGTTTTTTTTTTTTAAACTTTATTGGTAAAATAGAAAAAAATTAGAAAAATAGAAAAAAATGAAACATTTTCAGTGAAACTTTGTGATAAATAATGATAAATATAAACACACAATTTGGGCAAAAAATTAGATTAAAAAAGCCACCATTACATGAATAATGAATGTACACATGAGAAATGCATATAGGCTGACAGAAGGAATGTAAAATTTAGTAAGAAAAAATATCATATTAAACATTATATCTCTCATACTAAGTCACAAATATAATATATATATATACTTGGTAGTGCTTTGAAAATTAAAACTAAATAACAACTCTTACCTTAATATTAAGTAGAGTGTAGTGTAAATTTCTCAAATTCATTGTCAACTTGTTGACATGTAGACTCATATGTATATGGGAAAGAAAAGCTAAAAAGGGAATAAGTAGCCGATGATTCTACTCCACTGACCGGGGAATCTGATGATATATACCTATATAGTTGGATATAATCTGAGGACAAGTTGAGCTGAGATGGTTGATACGATAGACTGTTGTGATTCCATCTAGAATCATCTGATCATTAATATGGATATGAATGTGACAAAGGATTTTGGCCCATAGGAAAATTCCTCTCTACTGCTACTTAAATCCACGGATGTCATGTTACTCGTTACTATGTTATCCTCAAATAACTCCTTGTCGTTCCTCGTTCCAGACTTTCTCTCATATCGCCTGATTGGAGGGCATACTCCATGATCCTCATCTTGTGTAGCATGCGTATACCCCTCATCACAAGTAAATTGGCTAAATGGCCTTTGACTCTATGGATATAATGAGTCATCTCCACCAATGCCACCACCACCCTCACTACCACTATTATCATCATCATCACCACTACCACCACCAGTATTATCGTCATCACTCTTTGGTCTTGATGACGAAGAAGTACTCGACACTTGCTAAGACATCTGTGAGGCTCCCTTAGCAGTCGACTGGGTCTGAGATTTAAATAATGGATCAAATGCCTCTTCTGGGGTCCGCTCTCGATGTAGCACCCCTTCTACATCTACACCCTGTGCATTGGCTTCTTGGATAATAGCTTCTGCTGGCTCTCCATTCTGTCCATCTAGATCTTCTGATCATAGTTATTCATACAATGAATCTTCCCTACTATCCTCCAAGTGTCCATATTGCCCAATCATCATCAGATCTAGAGAGTTATCGGGCTCCTTATTTTCCTCTCACGATATCCTCTCCCGTAGCCTCATATTATAATGACAAAAAACAAGCTTCTTGAGATTTTCATACCCTAGTCTATTCCTTCTCTGGGTATGGATGAGGGAGAATGTACTCCAATTTCGCTCACATGGCGATGCAGACACCGTTTGACTTAGAATTCGAACTACTAGTAGCCTGAGTGTTAGGGTCTCTATGCCATATAAGTTTCACCATTTGCCTATAATCAATTCAAGATTATGTATTAGTATTTGTGCATTCACAGACTTACAAAATATTATAGTGCCTCTGCAATACAACATGAAGTTGATGATACTGAGCTTTGTGGAGTCCACCCATCACACATCACAGGCAACCTATATGTTACCCATGTATGAGTCATAGATTTGATCCAATCCTTCGTTTCTTGGTCTTCCTGATCAAGATATATTCCCCCAATCTGCTATGCCAAAGGAGGAAGGACATCTTCTTCTTCTATCTGTGCAACATGGATCATATTCTTGAAAGGTACAGTATCCGCCAAGTGTAGAGGAACAACACCATAAATAAAGAATCTAGAGACATGAGCTCCAAGATTCTTTACACTATATCTACCCTTTTTGTACATATGAGTCATCTTTTTCTGCAACTCACTGGCCTGTTAATACAACTTTGGCTGCAATCCCCTCATAGATGATGTGCAGCTCAAAAACTTCTTCAGTCCTCCCTTCTGGCTCCCTCCTTTATCCAACCTCCCTTGCCTGCTTCCTCCAACAGCTTCTCTAATAAAACTCTAAGGCAAGTGTTGCCTCAGTCTTGTGATCCCCCCGACTTCATAACTTGCTTAGAGTAGTTACATTCAGCTCCAAATGGGTTACCTGGAACTGGTTTCCCATGTTCCCATGCAATATCATTAGGCTTGGTCTTGGTTTTACTCCCCATACTACTTCTATTCGTTGATATCTTCGAATTTCAACCAAAAAAATATCAAATCAAAACAACACATACAAAATCAACATCTTTAAGACTTGAACACTCTTGACCATGCAAATCTTCACACTGTATGCATCCAATAATGTCTAAAAAGGACTCTACACATTCAAAACCAATCAACAAACATATTTACAAATTTTAGGAAAATTCTTTTATTTATCATAATTACTTCAAAAATAATTATTTAAAAATCCATGATAAATAAAAAATTATCACAAATATTTTTCTGGTTATATTTATAATGCTATAAAACTAACTGTGAATTAATACAGCATATATAAATTTATTTTTATTTATTTATTAAAAATTATTATCCAAATTAAAACAAAATTTTAAAAAAATAAAAAATCTATTTACATAAGTTCCATAAAAATTATTGCTTAAAATAGCTAGTTTTAGAACTTTTATCATGATCCAAGCATTATTTTTTAAAAGAAATAACATTTTAGGTTTTTTTCCCCCAAAATTCATAATTTTCCAAAATATATATACATTTTAACATCAAATCTATGTTTTGATGCATAAAAATTGGTTAATTTGGGATGAATGAGGCAATTCAGAAATTTTCTCCAAATTTGGTGTTCATCCCCTATCTCCACAAATCGGACAAATTTCCATGCCTAAATCACAAATGGAGTTTTGATTTTCATGCTAGCAATTGATTCTGAACAAAAAAAGAAAAGAAAAGAAAAGAAAAAGTTAAAAAAATCATGCATTTCATACCTTCAAAGCGTTCGAACATCTAGCCCCAAAATCCCCTTTTTGATCTTCTAAATCAAGTTGTTCTGACCAAAAAACTCAAATGGAATGTTCGATTTGGCTGTTAGAATCTGGGAAAAGTGATTCCAGCCCAAAAAAATCACCACGATGAAGCCCGGGAGGGAGACAGCATCTGAATGGGTCATCTATTCACACTGACCAATAATATCGGTCCGATTATCGGCGATTTATCGGTAATTTATCGTCGATAAATTGATAATTCACGATATTATCGATAATATCGTGGATATTATTAATAAATATGGGAAAAACATGATAATATCGATTTTTAGTGACTTTTT
>JAYJMB010026450.1:0-38541 GCA_036873735.1 Pouteria campechiana
ATCATCTGCTATCAATAGAAAAAGCGGAAGTAGCAAGGAGCAAAGCAAAAGATTCATCAGTGATAGTCTATTGTTAACAGATAAAGTAGAGAAATATTCCATCAAACGAAGGCATGAAGAAAACCTATCTGCATATCAACACTTTATTTGTTACTTATAATAGACAAAAGATGCTTTGAAGCAACAAGGCATTTATGCCTCTACGATGCAATAGACAAGGAACTTAAATGGTAAAATTCGTCTAGCAGCAATAGAGAGAATGATTCGTCTATCACTCAAGAAAGACAAAGATGAAGGAACTTTGTCTTATGGATAGCTGGACAGATAATTCATCTATCTTAAGTAAAAGACGAGCAATGGTCAAAACAAATCATTGGTCTTTGCCTAGCATTAATAATGACCTTTCTGTATTGATGAAAGCAGCAGCCATTGTAGTAATGCCTTGACTAGAGCTTATTGAGAAATAAGAAAACATCTTCTCCAAGGTCGTTGCTATGAATATTTCAGCATACATGTAATAAGCGAAAGTTAGAGAATTCAAAATGCGCCAATCAGATTAACAGAGTTCACCTAACACCAACGATTAGAATTTAAACTAGCTATAAATGGAGCATCATTGGAGCGTAAGGAATAAAACAAAAATTTGAGAAAATCATTCAAACCTTCTTGAGAGCATTTATTGATCTGAGCTAAACCTTCTGCAATTCTTCAAGACTTAAGAGCCTTGCATCCAAACCTTCCTCAACTTTCTTTGATGGCTCTCAACTACCTTTGGAAAAATCATTTACGTCCTCATTTAACATTTAAAGATCTTCTCTTGTGCTTATTGAGAAATTTTTATGCTTAAACTCTGATATTCATTTCTTGTTCCTTGAGCTCGTGGTTGTGACTAGACTCAAGAAGAGTTTTGACTGTGTGAGTATAGATAAGAGCTATTTGTAAATGCCCCCTAGAGCTATTATCTAGAAGAGTGTCGAGGACACTATTGTATTTCTCCTATTAGGAATAGTAAAACCCAAGACACTAAAAGAAAACTGTTCTTGGAAGAGTAGAGTGTTTACTCTAACTATTATAAAAATCACTACGTCTTATCTATTTTATGCATTTAGTATTCGAGTGATTGATTGCTAGAGGGAAGAGTAATCCTAAAGGGTTGAGAAATAATTTTTACGTACCCAATTCATCCCTCCCCTCTTGGGTCTTTGCTTAACCTACAGGACCAACAGAAATGACTTCTAAAATACTATTAAAGTTTCTAAAATACTTCAAAAGTATTCTAATAGCATACATGAGTAATTCATATGCAACTTTTAGGCAATGTTTTAATTATCACAATCATGTGATCATTATCATCATAAAGTAACTAAATTATGCATATGGATCAAAATGAATTGTATATGCTAGGCACATGTATAGTTCTATTTCTAGTTTTCTAATATAAGCAATATCATTAGCATAATGCAAGTTTAGTACAAGTTTTGTTATCATCAAAATCATATGTAATACATGTGTGGATAATCATTCTATCATAATGCATGTATGACTGAACATTCTCCCCCTTTTCAATGATGACAAAACTTGAAGACTTGAGACAATAAAAAACATGCTAATGGTTCAATAACAAACTTTCCCTAACTAATTTTAATTTTGTAATTCTATGGAGAATGATACTGGCCACGACATATTAAAACTATCTTCTTCTTGGCATGAGTCATGATAAAACTTTTATATGTTTGGTAAGTCTTTTAAATATATTTCTCCTTTTCTATATTCCCTCTATTGATTTTGCAAGTTGTATATTTTTGCATGAATTTTTTCAATACTTATCGCAAGTCTTATTTTTCATACTTCTTACAAGTTCTATATTTTCTCCTCACTTTCAAGTCATCTCCGTACTTCTCTCCTTTTTTTCATTATCAAAAATCTATACCATAGGAGATGTGTATTCAAATAGATCTTCTGCCAGTTTAAGTTTATATATATATATACATCATTTTCACTAGTGGTTTAAAAGGCTTTTCTTCTTAAATGTCTAAAGAGTAAAATGTTTAAGCATACTAGTGATCATGATATTACATCAATAGAAAGAATATATTCATCGTGGGGCAATATTCAAACATTACATAACTTTTATTGAAGAGCTTTTAAACAAACACTCATAAATTAAGTATATAGTCATTCAAATACTCAAAGTCATGATAGATAGATATTCAAAGATTCAAGACCATGCATGATAAACAGATATAAATCATATAGACTATTTGTAAAACATCCATTTATCAAAATCATGACACAAGTATGGATTGTTAAAACACAAGCATGGCTTTTACCAAAATATTTGTCCATCAAAAGCATAATATGTGTATGAATCATTGATAGCTATTTCAAACATTTCATGCTATGAAAAAGTTGTGAAATTACCATATAAATATTTATTGATTATTTATTCATTGTAATCATATAATGTAAGCATTTCTAATTGTGGAACTCAAATCTCTATAGATTAACATCATCACATTCTTATAAAATATCCAAAATATTTTTCATTTGTGATTTTTCTTGTCCATTTTCCCAGGTTGTAGAATAAGTGATAATAGATATTGCTTTAGGATTAAGCATTCTTAATCATTTCATATATGATTCCAATTTTAAGGGCCTCAGTGCTAATCATTTTTACTAGAAGCTTGAGTTGTTAGGGAAATGAATAAGTTATCTCATCATATTTAGATAACTCTAAATCATCTTGCATAAACACACATTCATATTATGAACTTTCATTATTCTATCATCACAATTTCTCATACATCCAAGATAGTTTTCATCCATGGTTTGTTTTCCATTCCCAGGTTGTACATTAAGGAGTATGTAATGGATGTTACTTTTCATGCTTACTCATGTAATTCTTGCAAAATGAGTTAACTATTAATCATTCATTCATAAAAATATGGATTATTAATGTGATATAGATCATCATAACAAAATATAATAAATATAAATGTTGAAATTCCTAAATCATATTGCATAATTAAACACTTATGTCATGAAACTTAGAGTCATAAATAAACATTGTTTCCATGAACAAACATTCATATTATAAACTGATGCCACTTGATTTGTAACTATTCATTACATTTTCAAAGAGAGATATATGAAGATCACAAAATACTTAAAAACATCTGAGTTATGCTTTTCTTAAAAAGGTATAACTAAAAGGATTAAGATCTCTCTAAGAGGTATGAGGATCTGTAGATGGTCTAGAAGAAGTGGACTCCCCCCAAGTGGTGTCTCTAATGGAAGTAAACTCCTCTACGTTGAAAGTAGGTTCTAGATACTTAATAGGTGAAGTGGGATTAGCTCTATGTGTAGGATGGGACATCTCAAACTGAGAGAGAAGAATATTTATCTTCTTTTCTATCCCTTCTTGTGTTCTTCTCAACTCTCCTATTTCTTCCTTTACTTCTCTTCTTAGTTCCCCTACTTCCTTTTTTAGTTCCTTTACATCTAAAGACAATAAAGCATATGCAGAAGACCTTGGAAAAATGACTTTAGGTGAAGTTCTGGGGGTTGAGAACTGTCTATTTGTAATGAGTCAGCTTATGTTAGTTGTTTGCTCTCTTTCACCCATTTCTTCTTCCTCCTCCTCTTCATTTTCATTACACTCCTCATTATCTTCCTCATCATCTTCCTCCATCTCTACTTCAGTATTTTACTTCATTTTTGCCACATATTCTGAGAACCAGATTCTCATTCTCTTTAGTAGTATTGCTCCGACATAGTCCTTGTTTAATGTAGACATGTGTATGCAAGACTCCCCATTGACTGAAACATGAAAATATTCAAAGATTTTTCTCATCCATACACCATATGAAACTATGTGGTCTATTCTCTATGGTAAGTGCCCAAATGTAGTGAACATGAGGTTTGGCAAATTGACCTTCTGATAGGTGTACAATTTCCACAAAACTTTGGCTTCATTTGCCGTAACTTGCTCTGTTCCTCCAAGCTTAGGTATGGACATATTTTCTAAGACTTTTCTAAGCATCTTGAGCTCAATGGTCAAGTCTCTTATTCTCATGTAAGTGTGGGCAGATGTATAGGTTACTTGAAGATAGTTTATTGAAAATATTTTCCTTTTTCAAGTTTTCCTCCTCTTCTATGGCTGGCACACCTTGTATTTCCCCAAGATGTTTTTCTGGTGTTAACAAGTTTGTTCCAAAACTTATTTTCACACCTTTTAAAATAGATTTATAAGTGCTATCTTTCAAACTGAAGTAAAATATAAGAACTAGCTCTCTGAAGATTGGTGCTTCATATTTCATTAATTTTGTCCACCCTTGATAGTTTACCATTAATCTAATGTCAGATTTGCCTTTATCAAGGAAACCCAGATCAATCTTCTTCTAAACATGAATGGGTCTACCAAGCATTGAGGTATAAAATTTGAATTATTTTTCCTCATTGCTAAAGTAATATGAGGGCAAATCTATTAGTTCAAATTTAGCAATTAGAACCTTTCTTCCATCAACCTCTTTTGGTAAAATGCTCAAATCAAATTTCCTTGGCCTTCCTTCACCTCTTTCTATATTTTTTTCTTCTTCAATATTCACATCAAGTCGGGAAGGGAGATTACCTTCATTATCTGTGGCATGAGATCCTCTTGCGCTTCTAGAGGTTGGAGGCTAGGAAGAAGATGCTCCTTATGTTCTAGGTCATTTCACTCCTCTCTGGGTTTTGGAAATAGCGACCTTTAGTGCCATTGAGATGTGGGAATGTAATGGAAAAGGTAGAGGCTTAGTGAAATGGCTCTGATGGAGGCTTAGGAATCGCAGGCACTTGCCCTTTTTGGGTCGCAGGAGGTTGGGAGAAGAGAATAGAATAGGAATAAAACCTATTCGATGAGCCATATATAAGGGTTTTTAAACATATAGTAATCATTTATAGAACATATAGTAATCATTTAATCCTATCATTAGGCATTTTTAAAACATGTCATACATATTAGACATTTTCAACATTATGCACTAATCATTTTTCTAATTGTATACTTTCAATATAAGCACACTAAAACAATTTTCATATCCATCATAGTTATGAATAATAAAAATATAGCATAGAATGAGGTAGTGCAAAAAACTTCATTTTATCAAAATTTACATAGTTATTCAAGTTGATTTATCCTCAATGATTTATACTTAATAATAATTACAGAAGGAATGACTAGGAATGGAATTCCTATTTGAGACCTTAAACCGTGAGGTTTCCCAAACAGGCTTAATTTATGCCTTGGGACTATAACAATATTATGAATTACTCAATTTTATATATTAATATTTAGAATATTTTTTCTCAAATGATTTAGCTCAATTAATGAAATCAACCCATTTATTTTAGAGACATCTAAAGTATATAGATATATAAGGCATGATTCTCTAACAAAATTATCAAGTTGAGCAACTTATCTTCTTTCATTGCTTCTTTTGTAGATGCTTGCAGTTGAGCTCATAAGTGAAGGTGCTAAACTTGATTCTTAGTTTTAGCATTTGTAATTTAGAATCATTGTTACTTCAATCATTCTTTAGTGAGCCTTGAAAAATATCTTAGCCATTGCGACTTTCTCTCATTTTTCTAACTACTTAAAAATGCTTCATTAAATACCACTTAATGTTGCCTTGTCACACCATTTTGGAGCCTTCAAAGCTATACTTTCAATGCCTCTGATGGGACATTTTCATAGCCTTTGAAGATAATTTTTAGAGCCTTTGAAGACATTTTTCAAAGCCTCCGAAGATAATTTTTAGAGCCTTTGAAGACATCTTTCAAAGCCTTCGAAGATATTTTTCAGAGTCTCTGAAGCATCACATTGACTCCTCTGATGTTTCCTCTGAATCTTTCTTCTTTTCCATCAAAACTAAACTCAAATTTTCTCTCGCTTTGGACATAGCTATTTTGAGTTTTCTTCTTGAAGAATTTTTTACATTTTGTCTAAATTACATATATTTAGAACATTCTTGCACTTTTTTATCAATAATGAGTTCAAATAGATATATTCTATACATAATATTTTAATCAGCTCAATATTCTATTTAGCACCATGGTATGCAAAAAGAAATTAGATTGCTTAGCAAAAATATGAACTACATTATCTTGGGCAGATTATTCATTGCTTATATTATTTATGTGGAGATTTTCTCTGTTTAAATCCTATGATTGAAGCATTTGGATTTTGCTAGTTTCAATTCATATTTGACAAAAAGTAGTTAATCATTTATAACTTTGAGTGTTCATCTTTTTGTTAAGTCTTAAATTTTATTAATATATAATTATTTATTTATTTTTGATGTAGCTTCCAAAAAGAATTCTTTTTAAGCTTTTTGGGATTTGAGGCAACTTCTTATCAATGTATGAAAGCATTCAGTTTCAAATTTGTTATCATTGAATATTTATGAATTATATCATGAAGATTTGAATTGATAAACATCTTTTAGACATGGATTTATATACGCATAATACAATTGTATAATGTTTTAAAGTTTAGATACATTATGTGCTTCTTTGGTAAGCCCTATTTCAAGTGGTTTCTAAAGTTTACATTTATAGTTTTATAATATGAAATACATGTGTATATTTTTATATTGAACTCTAAAGTCAATTTATATTTGAGACAAAAGAATAAATTCACAAAATATAGGTAATAAAATTTTGATTTAAGTTGTCATACCTGCACTTACGTTATCTTCCTTGACATCTTGGGATACATTTTTCTTCAACCAGTGTCAAGAAACCTTTTGTCTTTTGAAGAAACTTGGTATTTCACCTTTTCTTCACTTTTTTTCTTTATTTCATAGTTCTTTGGTGAGAAAAAATCATTTAAGTTCTTAAGTGTAGGATACTTTTTCTCTTTCTTTCTTCTTTCTACAACTATCCTTCTCTTCCTTTTTCTCACTTCTTTTTCGTCTTTTACTTGCTTTAGATGTTTGCTTTGAATTACAAGTCTTTCTTAATCATCTTTATCTTTTTCAGATAGATTCTTCTTAACTTGACAGGATTCCTCAACTACTTCATCCTTTTTTTCTTCAATTTGAATTTGGAATTCAACAATTTCTTCTTGAATTTCAATCTCTTCTTGAGATTGCTCCTTTTTCAGTTTGTGGTAGTTGTTTTATTGATAGTTCTTTTGCTTTCACACATTGATAATTTTTCTTTTCTCCTTTTTCTTGAGGAGATTGCTTTATTGTTTCATGATTTCCTGCACTCAAGTTGTTCTTAGCAAAAATATTAGTTTCATTTAGCACCAAATCAATTTGCCCTTCAGAAATAGCCCTTAACCTGTGTATTATGTCTTTTGCATTTTTACAAGTTGAGACATGATTATAGATGGTGAGGCATAGAGCATTTAGTAAAGTATTTTTAGCTTTGATGCTTACTTGATTAGCTCTCTCATTATCTTCATTTAAACCAATAAAGACAGCTTTCTACATTTCAAAATCATTGGCCATAAGGCTTACTTCCGTCCTCTTTTTTCTTTAATCAAAACTCATTCCCTCAAAGTATAGAATTTGAGCAATGGAATATCCTTTAGAAAATATGATAGTAGACATTATTAGGTTAGGAAAATAGATCACTATAATTATTTATGTAGCCTATTTTGATACCACTTGTTGCTCTCGGTAGAATTGGCTAGAACTCAAGAGGTGGAGTGAATTGGGTTTTATAAAACTTACTTCTTTAACCCCTATTTGATTAAATCCCTATTTTTTTGTTGGAATGCTAATTAAAATGAAGCAATGGATAAAGCAAGTAAAAATACAGGAGAAAGATCAAGCACAAATAACACACACAAAGTATAGTGGTTCGGGCCCTCTCTTGGCACCTACTCCACTCTCTAAGTTAGCTTTACTTGCTGCACTCAGGTTTCACTAATCTTCCGTGGAATCACACTTGGTTCTCTTGAGCTAACCAAGAACTCATATACTAGTTTTATCGAGCTCACCAGAAACTCACTATGTTGGTTTTTACAAGCTTACCAATAACTCTAACAATTTTGGTTTTCACAAGCTTACTAACAACTCTAACACTAGTTTTTAAGTTGACTAGCAACTTCTACAAATAAAATAAATGAAATAAGCAATTACACTTTTTGACGTGTTTCTTGTTGAGCGTTGAGGAAGACCTTAGATGTAGTTCTTCTTGGTATAGAAGCTCTTCCCTTATATTGTGGAGAGATTGGCCTTGAAGGAGATTGAAGAATGAAAGCTCTTTTCGAATATGAAAATGGTAGATCTTGGCCTTAGGGTTTTCAAGATTATTTCTCTCTTTTTTTTATTTTTCTTTACTCTTTTATTGCCCTTTGTCTTATCTTTCAAAGTCCATCAATTGCTCCTTAAATATATCATGAAAACCTAATCAGTGGATGAGAAGCATAGAAGTTACGTCACTTGCAACATTCAAAATTTTGACCATTGGGCATCGATAGGCAGTATGCAGGTGCATGGGCCAAGCGACTATATGCTAGTCGATATGGCAGGTGGCTGGGCCATGCAGCTATTGTCAATTTCTAGCTTTTCTTCCAAGTGCACCTTACTGTCTTCTGGCAAGCGGTATAACAGGTGGCTGCCATACCAACTATGCTCCCAAGTAGTAGACATAGGCGGCTAAGGATGTGCCAGGTGGTTTGCTTTCTAGACTTTGGTCTTAAGTCATCTGTCTGTCCATTGGTAGGCCATATAGCAAGCGGTTGCGCCATGTGGCTATCGTACACCACTTGAGTTTTTGCATTCTGCCACTTTTTGAAACTTTGACATCTTTCATTAAAAATGGAAATACATTTGTCCACATATAGTATACATGATTTTAGAAGCATGGATAGGATATCTGATTTATGTTTTGTAAAGAATGAGTGTATTAATCATATTATCATTCATTTGTTCATACACCCATGATTTCTTTGAAGCTCATGTATATACTATGTAAAGACAAAATATACTAAAATAATTATTCAAATATGAATATCCAAAAATGAATTTTCATAAGTTGTGGCTCATGGATAGCAAAATGAATTTTGTGTTTTGAGAAAGATAAGTAAATTTAAGCATGTTATTATTCTTACATCTACTATTGATGGTTTCATGTTTCTCTATTCATGAAGACATACTTGATTAATCATACATATGTTTCCTTGAAGTGCATTAATCATTCTATAATTATCTATTCATGATATGTATAAATTATGAAGCATGGTTATTTTCTTTAATCTATATATTTTATATATAAACTCATCCAATTACGATTTCTTTCTTTTATAATTTGATACCTCTATGTCTAACATGTACATATTCATAAACAATCCAACATATGATTAATAAGGATGATTGCATAATTGATCATACAATTATTTTTCTTTATTTATCAAATAATCATAGATATATAAGAGATTCTTGGAAGATAAATAGAGATGAATGCATTGTGTATTATGATAATTTCATCTTATAGCAGAACATTCAAAATTATAGCAAAGTATGCGTGTATGCTTGCTATTGGAAGTTGGAGGATACATTAGAATCCTATACTCTCTTTTGAAGCATTTATAATTGGATTTACAAATAGATTGTTGGAAAATTGGTTTCAAAGTTTCTAAAACATGTTAAGTATGATCTTTAGAGCCTCTGAAGAAATTCTTTAGAGTTTCTGACATATGTTCAAAGGAGCTAATTAAATGTTAGAATTTCAGAGGTATAAAAACTACATTAGGTGTGATCTTCAAAGTTTCTAATCCTGAATAGAATTAAAGGGTTGTTTCAAAGTTTCCAAAACTACTTGAAGTACAAGCCTTATAATTTTTGAGGAATTACTAGGAATTCTGAAGATGTAGAAATGACTTCTTAAATACTATTAAAGGTTCTGAAATACTTCGAAAGTGTTCTAATATCATACATGAGTAATTCATATACAACTTTTAGGCAATGTTTTAATTATCACAATCATGTGATCATTATCATCATAAAGTAACTAATTTATGCACATGAATCAACATTAATTGTATATACTAGGCACATGTATTATTATATTTCTAGTTTTCTAATATAAGCAATATCATTAGTATAATGGAAGTTTAATATAAGTTTTGTTGTCATCAAAATCATATATAATACATGTGTGGATCATCCTTCTATCATAATACATGTATGACTCAACATTAGCAGTGATGGAAGATTTAGAGGCATTGGCTTGTTTGGATTTTTGGGGCAAATTTTCTGAGTGGGTACTTACAAGAATTTCTATTTGGGCCAGGGAGATTTGGGTATGGTTAGAGGCATGGTGACTAAGTGGCTTAGTATGAATAGAAGTTGTTGGTTCAAGTAGTTGAAGCTAAGAAGCAAGTACGGGTTAAGGGGTTGGCGAGGTTGGGAAAGTATTTCTAAAATAGCAAAATTGTTAGTGTGTTTCATTTGTTGGGTACAACTAGATGGAATGGTTGTTGGGTCAAGGATAATGAGAGATGGAATTCTTAGTGAGTTGGTTGGGTATGGCAATGGTTCTATTAAAGATGAGTGGTGAGGTGAGTGAATGACTACACCCTTCATCTTCCTAAAATTCAAGTTGAGGGTGAAAAGGTTGGGTAGACTCAATTAGAGAGATAATGGTGTCAAGCTTGAAATTGGCAACTTCCTCAAGATGGTCAACCCTATGGTTGGTATTTACTTGGGCTTTGTGGGTGCATGATGGTTAAATATGAAAGCTTTGAGAAAGGCTAGGTTTGTGGTGTAGAATGTGCTAGCATTATATTATATATGATTTTAATGATAACAAACCTTATATTAAGAAACTTATATGCTTAAATCTCTAACAATCATATATATGGTTATGAATTAATAATAATTAATTAACAAAAATACTTAACCATGAATGATTAATTAAATAAGCGTATAGTCTTCACTCTATGGTGGGCATATCATAAATATTAATTAATCTATACTTTATAAATTTGCTAAATCATATTAAGCACCATAATTACTGAAGCTTTCATATTATGCATTCAATGAAAATGTATATTATTCTTGTTTGAAAAAATGTTACAATCATATGAGGACAAAATACATTATGATATTATATATGAAAGCTAAAAACCTAGCAAGTGCAAGATAATAATCATCTACAACAAACTGCCACACTATCTTCTACATTTCAAAGGAACTAAACTGATGAAAATCATAGAAGAAGAAGAAGAAAATAGAAGGTTTGGAGACAAGCAACAAAGAAGGTTACTTTAGATGCTTTTGTAAACAAAAATAATAGGAGACAAACAAGGCTTCAAAGATGTGCCACAATGAGCCTACATTGTCTATCAACCTCAACAAGAAAATATCGACAGATAAATACAAAACAAGAAGTTAAAGAAGAAGCCATGATTAGAAAGCTTAAATTGAGTTTGAGAAATTTGGACTACCTACTTGAT
This sequence comes from Pouteria campechiana, assembly GCA_036873735.1. Classification (NCBI taxonomy): domain Eukaryota; kingdom Viridiplantae; phylum Streptophyta; class Magnoliopsida; order Ericales; family Sapotaceae; genus Pouteria; species Pouteria campechiana. The sequence goes on from JAYJMB010026450.1 coordinate 11,453, forward strand.
CTGATCAAAGTCTATCTAAGATAAAGCACAAGGATGAAGAAGCAACTCAATGGCTTAAAAAACAAAGAAAGATAAAGAAGAAATTATCGCCCAGACAACTACACAAAAAGTGAGAAGATTGGATTTGTCTAAGGATAAAATAATAATATAAATATAGAAGGCAATGCAACTTCAACTCAGCCAAGATAGATAGATCAAGACTCAAGAGATAAGGAAGTTGCTAAAACAAACACCTTCTATTGCTTAAAGTATGCATAAAAGCTAAAGAACTTTTCCTCATCTTCAGATCAAAAGGTCGTCTGTTACAACAGACAAAATTCAGCCAAAGCTAAAGATGATGAAGATGTTGCACTGTGAGCATAGACAAAGTTGAGAACAGACAATGTGATGCTTGGATAGAAATGGGCTACAATAGATAAAGGCATGATCATCTACAACTTACGACAAACAAATGCGATGTGCAAAGTATTCTATCCAAGATAAAGCAAAACACACTTTGTCTATCACTTACACCAGACGAATACCACACTTTGTTTGTTTAAGCAAGTTGAAGTAAGCTTTGTCTAACACCTTCAATAGACAATAAGGAACAAAAAAAGAAAATTACACTTTATCTGTTAGTGCAAGATTGAGCGAACTTTGTCTGTCACCTCTAATAGATGATGAAGAACAAAGGAAGCATATCCTACTTCATATGTTCATATTAAGGGAACTATTTATCAATCGATCAGCTCATCTTTGTCAGCATCATTCAAAGTTAGTCTATTATTTTTAACAGACAAAGCATATACACAAAGGATTGATGAATAGACAAATCTTCTGGAGGAAATTGGGCAGATAAGGAAGTATTTTTCTATCAGTCAGTGTAACTTCATCTACGTCAAAGTTCGTTTGCTACTTTAATAGACAAATCATTCTTATGCAAGTTCAATTGATAGACAAACCTTTGAAGAATTCATTTGCAACTTATGGTAGACAAATGCGAACAGAGAGAGGTCATGACTTGTCTAAGGAAATTTGATTTAAGTGACTAAGCATACAAATGGCATCTACACTTAAGCCATCATTATGCAAATATATATCAGTAACCATTTTTGGTAACAAATGGCACTAAAAGTTTTTCAATTTTTAATGAGTCAAACGAGGATCACATTTATCATAGCTCATCCTTCTCTCTGAATGGCATTGTAGCAGCTCAAGACAAAACAAAAAGACCTAGACTTCAATGGCAGAAAATTCAAAAGGTCTCATTCAATGCTGATCTTGTCTCTACATTGATTGGCTCCCATCTTCTCCAATGGTCAACAATATGAAGAAGCTATTTGAGGAGAAGAGGGAAGGATAATTTAGTTTTAAAGGAACCCATTTCAAATGAGCTTTATCTTATGCCAATCCTTTCACCCATGGCCAAGACCTAAAATGGTCATCTATCTTTCATGAGCTTCAATCTACTTATCTATATGGCCATTGTCTTTACATTTTAGGAAGATTTTATGTATTAATAGACCTGTAAAAGGTCTAATTTTCCCCTATGCTTAAATATGTAAAAGTTTTCTGGTTAATTTGAAGACCAGAGAGTTTGTGGTTAACTCATTAAACTACACCATATTAGTTCGTGGTAAGCTCTGGAAAACCACGTTTTAATGAGTTGTTAGTAAACTTAGGAAAACCATCAAGTTTATTGATGACCTTTGAAACCAGTGAATTTCATGATGAACTTGTAAAACCAGAGGAGTGTCGGGAACACTTGTTTATGCCTCTTAGAGCTGGAATCCAGAAAAGTATCAAGGATACTTATCTATTCCATTGTATAGGGTATAGTGGAACCCAAGGCATAATGAGTCTGTACTCTTGGAAGAATGGATGTAGGGATTGGGTCCTGAACCGCTATAAAAATTGTATTGTCTGTGTATGTGTATGTGTGTGTGCTTGATCATTTGTTTTATTCTTCATGTGATTTATTATTTTTGTTATTCATCTTACGCCACACCAACAAGAGCACGAAGAGGGAAATGATCCAACAAGGGTTAAGCAATGAATTTTTATTTACCCAATTCACCCCTCTCCTCTTAAGTTAAGCCATCCTATAGGAATCTACAAATGGTATCAAAGCGAGCTAAATAAACAATTCTAGTGATCCGTTTAGCTTACCCAACAATGTCATCCTCTATGTTCTTTAAAGAGTATTCCATCTTGCATCTTCCAAACTTTTGACAGATTAAATTAGATATAATAAAAAAGGAGATTGGAAACATTTCTTATGGCCAAATGATTTTCATCTATGGAAAATTATTTGTATTGTCATAAGTGAGGATGAAACATAAGCAGAGCAAAAATGTTGAAAATTCACTATATATTCTCTGTCCCACCATTTGTAAGGATGTCTTGGTTTATAAATTAATATGAGAAATTGTTAGACAAGCCAAAGTCAAATTATTAAGGAACAAAACATTTTGCACACACACACTATTTATGTTATTATTAAGACTAACTTGAGTGCAGGAAAGAAAGGAGAAAATGACTCCTGAAGAAGAAGAAAGAAAGACATTTGGTCTGAAGAAACAAATTGAAGACATAATAAAATACCAAGTTCTTTCAAAATAAAAAGGAAAGGTAAGTGTAGGTATGACACTTAAACTCAAATGCTCTTACTAAATGTGTCATTATCTGATATATTTACTTATGTATTCTTTTCTGTCCTTAATAAGCATTCATGTTCAATCTTTCAATTTATTAATTTTGTCTATGGGCCTTTACTTTTAATATTTATATGCCTAAAGAGACAAGTTTACATTCTTTTCTTTTAAGTATTACTTACTTTCTTCAGTTCATTCTTTAAATTCAAGTTTCATCTTTCAATCATTTACTCATATTTGATTAATTTGTGTAGAAATAAATTCAACTCATTCTTTTAATCATATCTTGAGCTTAATTGTTTACATCAAATTAAATGTGTGCATATTCCCTTTTTGTAGAGATCAAGTTTTATTCTTTACATACTTCGCTTGTATATTTCAAAAATAAAATTAATAAGTTAGAATTCTATCTATGTATCTCTGCACATTCATTTATTCATTCAAAATGCACATTATTTAGAAAGTATAATTAGAATTTTGATTACCTAGATAATTGTACATTAATAAAATTAAATTTTCATAGTTCCCTATGCTCATATCCATTTCACTCATGAACATACATAGAAAAGATATATAACTCACACTAAGACTAATAAAACTCTGAAAAACATTAAGATACATAACTAAAAGAATAAAACAAAGGATGCCTAAAAGACACATAACTGAAAGAAAGATAAAATAATAAAATTGAATGATCATGCTCAATGTCATTCAAAGATAAGTTCATCTAGCACATAATATTAATGATAATTCACATCTATGCTAGTTCAAATAACTCATTGGTTGATTAAAGTAATTGCTTGTTATGATCATTCATGAAAACTGCTTTAATCCATCATCTTATTTCTCTGCATACTATTATGATTAAAATGATTTTTGCACTAATATATTGATAATGAATGTTCATATTAATTTGAACTCTTTAATGAAGAAAGAGTGCAAGAAAAATTTAAGTGTATGTAGGAGAACTTGAGTTGGGCATAGAAGAATGACATCAATGAAAAATCAGAATCTTCTTCTAAGCTCTCAAATCCAAGGAGTGCCTACAAGTTCATGTTCTGGATGAAAAGGAATGAATGAAACTATAGCATGGAACAACATCAAATTTTAGAATTGGCATCAAAGGCTTGACAGCAGAAGCTAATCGCTTAGTCAAGACTAACAACCACACCTTACAAACTCAAATGAGAAATCTACGAAGGGAAGTGCCAAAAGAGATAAGTTGTCAGACTTGATTATATTATTGCTATATACTCTTGATGCTTCTAAATGAACTACATTGGATTTGGATTAAATTAAGTTTACTGCTTTGTGCTAAATTATGTCAAAAATATTAACAAACCTTAAAATGATCAAAACTCATTACATTCCTATGGCATAGTCAAGTCTATTTGGGAAACCTCATAATTTAAAGTCTAGTATAAGATTCCATTCCTAGTCATTCATTCAATTTTAATGTTTATTGGCTTGATCTCACATAAAGAACTAAAATCGGAAAGTAAAACTCATAAAAGACATTAACATCCATAACACACAAAAAGTTAAAATATTTTTTAACATTAATAAATCTTCAGTAAAATAAACATTAAACATGAAAAATATCTATTTTCTTAAAACATCTATAACAACTACTAACTCTTCTATCTTGTCTTGAGCCTCAGATAGCTCCTTCTCTAGAGCCACAATACGAATCATAATTTCCTCATAAGCAAAACACCGATGGTTCAAGAGAAAATTAGAAAAAGTATTTGCCTTCTTGGCATACTTTAACTCTTTTCTCAGAAGCTTAACTTCTTCCTTCAAAAAGGAAATCTGGTTATACCCATCAACCCTTTCTTGATCCATCTCCTTACTTCTCAAATGTCATACATTCTCAACCCAAATAAATATCATCTTATATAGAGAAAGCAAAGAATATGTAGGGTCAGCTCCCAAGAGATTCATTAACTCTATAGGTCAAATCATTAGTAACCATTCTCTTGGTAAAAATAATAGGAAAGACACACAATTGGCTAGACTGTCAGAACTCGATAGGATCATACATCTTCATATTTTCTAACCTAGAGTTGTTCATAAAAACTATGATTTTAAACTAGCTATTTAATTAACTATATTATTTAAATTAGTATAAAATAAAGAAACATAAAACATAATTCAACATCACAAGCATAAAGAATAAGGAGAACAATAACCATTAAAGAACTAAAAAATTCAAATCAGTCACAATATTAAATTTAGAAGTACAAATCTTTAAGAGAAAATTAAAATGATCACTTAGCCAAAACATTAACAACTGTCTCCAACTCATCAATTAGTTGATTAGCTTAAGTCAATTCTACCTCCAAATGCTTAATAAGCTCTATGGCTTCCATGTAAACCATAGAATTTTTTGTCAGAAGATGTGAAAAATAATTAGTGTTACCCCTGAACAAACTTAACTCTTGCTTCAACTATTTAATTTGATCTTGGAAAACTTGAATGTTATCTATAACACTAGAATTTGTAGAAGAATTTGACATCGCGATTAAAAAATCGTTGAACTAATATCATGCCTCTAACCTTTCAATATATGATAAAGAATGCGAAGCGTCTCTCCACTTTCCAATGAATCTATTAACTCTGTCATTAAATTTGTTAACTATCCTTCTTGGCAATGATAAAGGATTGCACTAGCTGCATGCACATTAAAAGAAATAAGGACTAGAATAATTGTGCAACTAGAAATTTAAATACTCCACAAGAACTAAACTAGAACCATGCATTGTCACCTCATTGGCATGAAATCATTCTTCTTACATGCGACATAGATATATGATTTTGATGAATATTATATTTAAATGTCTGATTACTATTCTTTTACCTCTTCTAGTAATAAAAATGTTTAATTATCAAAATGCTTGGAAGATGTTTAATCAACCTAATTAATCTAATCATTGTAATAAATCATTTTATGAAAAAGAAAATTGAGTGATGAATTACAAAGAAAAAGGGGGAGAGAAAATTATTCTAGGATTCAATAAAATAAGGGGAAAAGAATTTAAAGAGAAGTATAAGACAAATATATTTAAGGGAGAGAACTAGAATTAAAAAGGGGAAAGTAATAAGCTAAATTTTCTTATTATGACAAAAGGGAAGAAAGAAGTATTAGAGACTTGTAAGAAATAGACTTATGAGAATAATAGTTAAAACTAGGAAAATGATAAAAGGATCAAACCCATAGGATTATACAGGTCAGATATTCAGGGGGAGATTAAAAGAAATTTTCAAATTTGTGTACAAGTCCATAAAGTTTTGTCATCATCAAAAAGGGGGTGATTGTCATCATTATATTATATATGTTTTTGATGATAACAAACTTATATTAAGAAACTTATATGGTTAAATCTCTAATAATCATATATATGGTTATGAATTAATAAAAATTAATTAACAAAAATATTTAACCATGAATGATTAATTAAACAAGCATACAGTCTTCACAGTATGGTGCACATATCATAAACATCAATTAATCTGTACTGTATAAATTTACTAAATCATATTAATCATCATAATTACTTAAGCTTTCATATTATGAATTCAATGAAAATGTGTTCTATCCTTGTTTTACAAAATTTTATAATCATATGAGGATAAAATACATTATGATATTATATATGAAAGCTAACAACATAGAAAGTGCATGATAATGATCGTCTATGATAAACTGCCATAAATATCTACTACATTCCAAAGGAGTTGAACTGATGAAAATTATGGAAGAAGAAAAAGAAAACAAAAGGTTGTGAGACAAGAAACAAACAAGGTTGCTTTAGATGCTTCCATGAACAAAAACAATAGAAGACAAATAAGGCTTCAAAGATATGCCACAACGAGCCTACATTGTCTATTAGCCTCAACAAGAAAATATCAACAGACAAATGCAAAATAAGAAGTTAAAGAAGAAGCCATGATCAAAGAGTTTAAATTATGTCCGAGAAATTCGGACTACCTACTTGATATGATCAAAGTTTGTCCAAGATAAAGCACAAGGATGAAGAAGCAACTCGACGGCTTAGCAGACAAACAAAAAAAGACAAAGAAGAAATTGTCACCCAAACAACAATACAAAAAGTGAGAAGATTAGATTTGTCTAAAGATAAAATGGCAATATAAATGTAGAAGGGAGTGCAACTTCAACTCAGCCAAGACAGACAGATCAAGATTCAAGGGATAAAGAAGTTGCTAGAACAAACCCCTTCTGTTGCTCGAAGCGTGTAGAAAAGTTAAAGAACTTTTCCTCATCTTTAGATCAAAAGATCATTTGTTACAACATACAAAGTTCAACCAAAGTAGAAGACGATGAAGACACTACACTGTAAGCATAGACAAAGCTAAGAACAGAAAATGTGATGCTTGGATCGAAATGGGCTACAACAGACAAAGGCACGATCGTCTACAACTTACAACAAACAAATGCAACATGCAAAGTATTTTATCCAAGACAAAGCAAAGCACACTTAATCTATCACTTACATTAGATGAAGGCCATACTTCATCTATTCGAGCAAGTTGAAGTAAGCTTCATCTGACACCTTCAACAGAAAACAAGGAACAAAAGAAGAAAATCACACTTCATCTGTTAATGCAAGACTGAGTGAACTTCTTTTGTCACCTCCAGCAGATGACGAAGAACAAAGGAAGCATATCATACTTCATCTGTTTATATTAAGGGAACCGTTTGTCAATCTATCAGCTCATCTTCATCAGCACCATTCAAAGTTAGTCTATTATTTTTAACAAACAAAGCATATACATGAAGGATTGATCAACAAACAAATCTTCTAGAGGAATTTAGGCAGACAAGGAAGTGTTTGTCTATTAGTCAGTGTAACTTCATCTGCGTCAAAGTTCATCTGCTACTTTAACAAACAAATCATTCTTATGGAAGTTCAACTAATAGACAAACCTTAGAAGAATTCGTCTTCAACTTATATTAGATAAATGCAGATAGAGAGAGGTTGTGGTTTATTGAAGGAAAATTAATTTATGTGACTAAGCATATAAATGACATCCACACTCCAGCCATCATTTTGGAGACATATATCAATCACCATTTATGGCAACAAATGTCACTGAAACTTTTTCAAATCTTTAATGAGTCAAACAAGAAACACATTTATCACAGCTTATCCTCCTCTTTGAACGGGGTTGTAGCAGCTTGAGATGAAACAAAAGACTTGGACTTCAATGACAGAAAATTCAAAAGGTCTCATTAATGCTACTCTCGTCTTTGCATTGATCGGCTCCCATCTTCTCCAAAAGTTGACAATATGAAGAAGCTATTTGAGGAGAAGAGGGAAGGATAATTCGGTGGTGAAGGAATCCATTTCAAATGAGCCTTATCTTATGCAAATTCTTCCACCCTTGGCCAAGACTTAAAACCATTATTTATCTTTCATGAGCTTCTATCTGATTATCTATATGGGCATTGTCTTTACATTTTAGGAAGATTTTTATGTATTAATAGAGCTGTAAAAGGTCTAATTTTTTCCTGTGCTTAAATATGTAAAAGTTTTCTGGTTAATTTGAAAACCAAAGAGTTTGTGGTTAACTCATTAAACGACACCGTATGAGTTCGTGGTGAGCTCTGGAAAACCATATTTTAATGAGTTGTTGGTAAACTCAGGAAAACCATCAAATTTGCTAGTAACCTTTGAAACCAGTGAGTTTCTTGATTAATTCATAAAAATAGAGGAGTGTCGAGGACACTTGTTTATGCCCCCTGAAGTTGGAATCCAAAAGAAGTGTGAAAGACACTTATGTATTCCATTGTTCATGATATAGTGGAACCCAAGGCACAATGAGTCTATGCTCTTGGAAGAGTGGATGTAGAGACCGGGTCTTGAACCACTATAAAAATCATATTTTCTGTGTGTGTGTGTGTGTTTGATCATTTTTTTATTCTTCACGCATTTTATTATTTCTATTATTCATCTTACACTACACCACACACAAGCATAACAAGAGAAAAATGATCCAACAAGGGTTAAGCAATGAATTTTTATTTACCCAATTCACCTCTCCCCTCTTGGGTTAAGCCATCCTACAGGAATCTACAGCATAGGGTAGGTTTAAAGCTTGGTGATGGTTGGAATTTGGAGGATACTGTTGTCTCATCTTCTTCTCGTATTATGCTCTCTTCTTCTCTTTCTTCTCTTCTTCCTTCTTTTGCTTCTCTTTTTTCCTCTTCTCTTACTTATCTCACTTTTTCTTCTCTTATTTCCCTTACTTCTTCTCTTCTCTCTTTTTCTACTCTTTTCTTTCCTCTTTCAATAACCCATTGACTAGCTGTTAATCTATAGCCCATCTTGTTCATAGTGGATTCTCTAACAATATCGGTCTTTTTCATTTTCTCCCCATTCTCAAATCTTATTTCTATCTTGTATTCTCTAACAATGATTCAAATAATATAAATGAAGCATCTATGCCCCATTTCTAAAAATCTTAGAATTTGCATATGTCACATGTCCAACGAACCTATCAACCTTTCAAATTGGTTGCCATGCCCACCCAGCCTGTCCATTCTCAAGTTGATCTGAATCCGTTTCCTGATTGTAGATATAACATTTTTAGGAACCAGGTTATTATTGACTCGTAACTATCATGTAAATGGGCCTTTTCCTTGCTTAGTTTCTTGGTCTGATTGGTTGAGTATTTGACCCTATAATAATTAATCTCCACTCCCTAAGCAGAAAAAAAAGAGTTTGGCTCTAATAAAGAAAGTAGTTTAATGCTCAATTTTCCAAAATCCCATACATCCCATGTAAAATGATTGCATGCTTTTCTTTTTTCTATTACATGTATAAGTGCAATGAACATTTGCAAATATTCTATGCACTAACAACTTTCCTTGACTTTCACTATGAATCTCCATTTTCATATTAATCTTTGTGAATTCACATGCTCAGAATGATCTATCTCTACTTTCCCACTTTAATTTTTTAAGGTTTAAGTTTCCTTAGGAGAGGTTTATTTATTATGAATATTGATAGGCTTGCTTATAAATATGATGTGCTTTAATGAAGTTTCATCAATACTTAGGACTTCTCTTTCTCTTTTGCCCATGGATTTGGATAAGATGTAGCTTTGGTGCCACATGAGTCATGATTTCCCCCATAATTTCTCTTTCTTGCACTTTGAGAAAAGTGTTGGTCTTATTCAGATGGTAGCTCAAGGGGTATAGTGCTAAAAGGAATAAAAAGAAATCATGCAGCATAAACACACTGGTATTTTTATAGTGGTTTGGCCCTTCTCTTGGATTCTTACTCCACGTCTGTGAGTCAATCTCACTATTGCACTCAAGTTCCACTAAACACCTAATCAACTCACTCTATTCAAAAGTACACTCATTGGTTTTCAAAGCTCACCAACAAACTTTTACAATCTCTCAGCAAGTCTCCCTACTTACTATAATCAACACTACAATCAGCAAGCCCCTTTCTTGCTATAACAAAAAAATTATACAAGAATGTGCCTCTTACTTAGGATGAGTGTACAAAATTAAATGTAGGAGTAATAAGTATAATACCATTAAACATGAGTGTTTTAGACTCTAGAAAAGTTGTATAAGAATTTGCATTGAATTTAGTTCTAAATATTGTGCAGTGGAGCTGAAAATGTTGGAAGAAAACTTTAAGTCTTTGAGTTAATGCTCTTTAAGTTCATTTGTTCACTTCTCTAACTATTGGAATGTCCCTAATAACTCTTTTTATATCAGAGTTCAAATTCTGCTCATTGTGGTGGGTGGCGAGTATTAAATACAAGGGAACATTTAAATTTTCAAACATTGAGAGTGTTCTCGTGACTTCAGACCATTTAAAGTAAAGACTTTAGCACATCTAGAATGATGGAGAACTCTACGAGTGGCGCTTCTTCAAAAACTCTAAAGTTGTCATTGTTTTTGAAGTCGTCGTTGCTTCAAACCATTTGAAGCAACACTTCCGAACCTCTATAGTAACAAAAGTTTACGAATTACATTGCTTTTCAATCAACTTGAACTAATGTGTTTAGAATAGTACTTCAACACATCTAAAGTAAGACTTTAGATCATTTGAAGTGGGGTGAAATACTTAACGATGTGCTTAAGTGCTTAGCTCCTCTAATGCTTGTTTCTATGTGCTTTAACACCTCTGAAATGGAACTTCAGTACCTCTGAGGTAAGACTTTTGTACATTTGAAGTTTAGGATTTAGCCATTTGCAAACTTTTGTAACCTGTATCTTCAGTGATGGACTATCAGCATATTTTAGCACATATAAAGTGAACCTTCAAAATGTCTCAAGTGGCATTTAACTTTTAGCATTGCGACTTCATGCTTCAACACATCTAAAACTTGGCTTTGAACATCTAAAGGAACATGCTAGCCTCTGAAGCATATTTGAAGTTGTTTTAAGTTTTGAACTTTGTCATCTATCTCTATTTACTTCAACAACATACAAATCTAAAGAACCTCTGAAGTTACTCTAAATCTTGTGTTTGATGCCAAATATATCCTTTAGTTGTAGTTTGGCCTTTGAAGCTTGGTTTTCACATTTGAAACGCCTATAAAGTTGTTTTAGACTTGGTTTATGTGACTACAACCTTCATTCTTTAGACTCTCTGAACTTCTTCACATTATGAGTTTGATCCTCATGATTTCAGATGTGTCCTATTATATCTGAAATCCTTTTGTAAGTTCAAGGTCACCAATCTTTTGAGCATTCACTAGTTTCTTCCTTTTGTTAACTGACTATTGTGCATCTTGTCTTTGATATGTATTTGTACATGTTGTCCACATATCTGAAGTTACTTAATCTATTTCATACTTTAATCATTGCACACTTGGGAATACACTTGTCAATATCTTAACACTTCACTCACATGTTTGCTCATCATCAAAACTCAGCTAGTTAATCACATTCATCATCAAAATCAAGCTAAGGAAAGGAGTTAGGATTAACAAAAAGGAGTTCAAGAGACTGATGATCTCTAAAGTACTGGCTTTGTTGTCCACAAAAATGACAAGGAAAATTTTCTCATAGCAAAAAAATCAATTTTTTGTCTTATCTCCTTTTCCAATCACTTTATTCACATGAAATGAATAAAGAAAAGTATACAATTTTTTGACATAAAATACATAATTATTGATTAAAAACTTAAATAGTGATAGAAATATAAGATTGCCAAAATAATTACATGTCACAAAAGAAATAAAATTTTCTTTTCTTTGAAAAGATTTCTTTTTAAGGCCCTATTTGAATTTTCAACTGACAAGCAAAGTGCTTTTGGAAGTACATATATAAATATACATATATTTATATTTATTTACATGAAAAATATATAGATTGTATATATAATGCTTTGCATTGGAATGTTTAGGAGAAATTTTTAAGGCTTCTATCCTTTATGCGCATTGGGTTTGATGAGAAAGAGATAGAAAACCGAAAAGGTGTAAAAACATAATAATAATGTAAGTCATAAAGTAACCAAAATAAATAAATAAGCTTTTTGAAGAAAAGGTAATAGTATAAAAACATAAGTTAGTCATGGATAGTTAAAGAAAGTGAATTATTTGAAACTCAGTTACAAACTTACTCTGTAATTGGAAGAAAAAAGTGGGTCACATGTTTGTTTTGTCCATCAATATTCTATGTTCATATTGTTGGTTTCCCATAGGATGGCTTAGCCGAAGAGGGGAGGTGTGAATTGGGTGTGTAAAAATTTATTGCTTAACCCCTATCGAAACATTTCCCTATTTTCATAATTGTATGTGGTGCATTATAAGATAGATAATAAAAGCAATGAAGTGTATGAAAGATAAAACAAGTAAACAAACACACACAAAGGCAATGAAGTGTATGAAAGATAAAACAAGTAAACAAACACACACAAAGGCAACATAATTTTTGTAGTAATTCAGGAACCTCATCTCTACATCCACTCTTCCAAGAGCATATACTCATTATGTGTTGGGTTCCACTAAATCTCATATAATGGAAATACAAAGTACTCCCAATACTCTTCTGGATTCCAACTCTAGGGGGGCATAAATAGTATTCTCAGTACTCTTCTAGATTCCAGCTCCATGAGGCATAAACATAGTGCTCCCAACACTCTTCTGGTTTTCACAAGCTCACCAGGAAACTCACTAGTTTCAAAGATCACTAGCAAACTTGTTAGTTTTCAAGAAATCACCAATAACTCTTTGGTTTTTTTTAGATTAACTAGAAAACTAATACACTTTACAAAGTGTTACAATGAAGCACATGGGAAGATATGATCTTTTATAGCTCTAACAACATAGAAAGATCTTCCCAAAACGTAAACTCAATGGCCATAAATATTTACAGATTAAAGCTCATGAAAGATAGATGATAGTTTAAGCTCTTGGCCATGAGTGGAAGGATTTGCATAAGGTTAAGCTTATTTGAAATGTCTTCCTTCACCACCTCCAAATTGTTTCATCTTTTCACGTTGAATAGCTTTTTCATAATTTTGACCATTGAAAAAGATGGGTTCCTTTGAATGTAGAAATGAGAGCAGGATTAAATGAATAAGATAAGCTGTGTTGAAAGGTATTTCTTATTTGACTTGTCACAACTTGAAAAACCTTTAACGTTGCTTATTGCTAAAAATAATGATTGAAATAAGTCTGCATAATGAAAGCATGAGTACAGATGCTATTTGGATGCTAGTCGTATAAATTGATTTTCCTCTGATAAGTCATAGTCTCTCTCTATCTGCATTTGTCTGCCATAAGTTGTAGATGGATTCTTCCATAGGTTTTCCTATCAGTTGAACTTCCACAAGAGTGATTTGTCTATTATAAGTAGCAAACGAACTCTAAATGGTGTAAATGAAGTCAAACTAGATGATAGACAAACTCTGCTTTATCTTCCTGAATTTCTCCAAGAGATTTATCTGTTGGCTAATCCTCCATGCATGTGTTGTGTCTGTTGTAAATAACAAACAAACTTTGGGTGGCACAGACAAAGTCGGACTAGTTGATTGACAAACTCTCCTTTGTCTATACGAATAGACAAAGTATGATGTTCTTCTTTTATTCTACATATGTCTATTGGAGGTGATAGACAAATTTTGCTTTGTCTTGCTTGAACAAATAAAATGTAGTATTCATCTGATATAAGCAATAGACGAACTCTGCTCTTCTTTATCTTGGACCAATTGCTTTGCATGTTGTATATAAGTTTATCTGTAGTAATTTGCAAACGAATTTGCCTTTTTCTATTGAATTCCTTTTTGTCCAAGCAACTCTTTGTCTGTTCAGCTTCGTCTATACTCACTATGCAGCTTTTACTCTATCTTCCACTTTGTCTGATGCTTTGTCTCCAGTAAGTAACAAATGAACTTTTGATCCACAGACAAAGTGAATTTCTTCAATTATTTTACACTTTTCAAGCAACAAAAGGGGTTTGTTTCTGCAGCTTCTTGCTTTCTTCATTCTGGATTTTTCTGTCTTGGCCTAGATGAAGTTGCACTCCTTTGTCTGTTCATCTTGCCTTTTTGTCCTCAAAAAAATTCATTCTTCTAATTTTGTTGATCCGACAAAGTTTTCTTCTCTTTGTGCATGATTGTCTAGGTGGCAATTCCTTCTTTTTTCCTTTATCTGAGTATTTGATGGAGATTATTCTTCTTTCTTTATCTCAGAAAAACTTTGTCTGTTTGGTTTAGACAGTTTAAATTTCTTGAACAACTTTATGCTTTTTAACTGTGACTTCATCTTCAATTACTTCTATCTTGCATTTATTTGTTGAAGTTTTCTCTTTGAGGTTAACAGACAAGATCATTGTAACACATCTCCGAAGTCTTATTTTTCTCTCATTGCTTTTATTCATGAAAGCTTACTCTTAGACAATGCAACATTTCTTGTTGTTTGTCTTCAAATGTTCTGTTCTTATTCCACGATCTTCATCAGTTCAGCTCCTTTGAAATGTAGCAAATATTTGCAGTAGTTTGTTACAGATGATTATGATCCTTCACTTAGGATGTTTCTGCACTTACTATGTTATTATCATTCAAATACAAACATCTCATAATGTGAAAGCTCAAGTAATTATGGTGCTTAGTATGATTTAACGAATTTATATAATAAAGAATAATTAATATTACGTGCACCATAAAGTAAAGAATGTATGTTAGTATAGTTAAACATTCATGATTATATATTTATGTTAATTAACATTTATCAATTCATAATCATACATATGATTGTTAGAAATTTAAATATATAATCTTCTTATCTTAATACAAGTTTTGTTATAATCAAAATTATATATAATAATATTGACATTTATAAAAAATACCAAAATTAGAAAACCAAATGGGCTACAATAAATAAAAATATATAAATTAAAAGTTTATATTAAAAATTATAATAAATCCCATTTTTGTATTTTTAAAAATCTTATTATTGATTTATCTAACTAATAAATATATATTTAATGAGTTAGATTATGCATATAACATGATATAAATCATGTACAATCCTATAATAATTTCAACAATAAAAACACCCTTCTTCATATTTTTCTTTTCTGACTTTTATGATTTTTTTATACAAAAGTAGTATATTATATTTAAATTTTTTGGAAGAATGTGATGAATAAAATATACAGTATATGACTCACTTTTCACCCCAATTACATAATGAGTCTATAAGTGGGGTTATAGATAATCCACTTTTGTAGTTAAATGTCATGTTAGTTTGAAAAAGAAAAATAATGGCTTTTATATCTCTTTTTTCATATGAAGTCTTTTACTTATCTTTTCCCTCAAAGTAAACATACCATATTTTCTGCGATAAGAAAAAGGCGAAGGCACTTTTAGAGTTCTAAATATGCTTTTTGCTATTCTAAATGCATAGCCAAAGAGACCCTTAACAAGCAAAGAAGCCTGGGTTAAAGAAAAATGTTTTATTTAATATTATCCTTATCCTAACAACTATATATTTTTTTCTTTAGTTAAAATGCCCATCTCTAAACAAAACTTGTTTATCTTCATTTATTTTATATACATCTCATGATCCTTGGAAAGAAAATTTTTCTTCTAATCGAAGACATCGTTGGTCCTTTATAGGTTGCCATTTGCTAGAATCACAAGTGTTGATTAATAATAGTCCTCTTTCCAATCAACTGTTAAAGTCATTTTGTAATTATACCATAGTTTTTTATTATTATTTTCATGTATGGTTAAAATAGAAAATATTTATATGTAAAATTTTACACCAAATATTTCTATGCAACCCTATCATTGGAGCCAAACATGATGTTTTTGTTAGATTCAAATCATAAATATTATTTATTTTTATATATTTAACTATAAGTATAAAATTATCTTAATTAGAAATTTATGCAGGTCATAGCGACAAAACATTTAGAGTCATCGAAAGTCACATGATTTAATAGTAGTTTGGTATGACCCATCTGAATTTATATTCAAGGTAAATTTCATACACATAAATATGCATATATAAATCATATAATTAGGCTAGATCTAATAAAAATATCAAAGTGAGTGTAAATGGCAAGGTTGTATCAAAATATTCAATGTAATCGATTGCAAACAAATATTTTCCTTATTAAAATAGGTTTTCAAACTACATAAATGATCATCATGTATTAGGGGTGCAACTAGGGTTGATTAGTATCAGGTCAAGGTCAACCTTACCTTTGTTGGGTCCGAAGTTCAAGATATATGGAAAAACAAGAGACTAAGCAAATTGGGAATCAATTGGAATACTCGTGTGCAGAAAATAAAAGCAATTGAAGCTCATAAGTATATATAACAATAAAAACACAAGGATTATAGTTGTTGGGGCCCCTTGGCACCTACTCCACTTTCCAAGGTATCGCTAACCTTGGTTTCACTATCAATATGTGAAATTACATCTCCCTTGGTTTTCCGAGATCACCAAGAATTTATACACAACCTGTTTTCTCTGAGCTTACTAGGAACTCTATAATGTTGGTTTCTCTGAGCTCACCAACAAGCTCTTACACCAACTAGTTTCTTGAGCTTACCAAGAACTCCTTCTAACAAATATAAGGTGTACAATGAAATGCCTGTATCTAGGCTAAGGTGTATACACAGTTAAGCTTAAAAGAAAAGAATAAACATTAGACCTTACATTGCTTTATTCTCTTCTTAAGATGGGAATGATGTAACTTTGTGCTCGTTGATCTTTAGAGTGCCTTGGAGTGAATGCCTTGGCAACTTGAATGGATTTCTTATTATTGATTCATGTTTAGCTTATGGAACCCTCAAACATTATCTTTTTTTATTTAATAGACCATCTATTTATAGTTCTTGAAGAGGATTTTGAGTATTTGGAAGAAGTGCATTGAAGACAATCCATTGGAATGCCATGTCGATTTTCAACTATTAAAAAAGTGAGATTTTCAAGCTTTTGAAAGTGGGGGCGTATCCTTTGAAGTTTTCTCTAAAAATTACTATAGCAATTATGGTAGCACACGAGAATACAATGCCTTTTTCAGACCTCTAAATCTTTCTCTAAAAATTACTATAGGAGTTATTGCAGCACGCTAGAAGACAATGCCTTTTTCAGATATCTAAAGGTCGGAGCATTCCACTGAAACTTCCTTTGAAAATTACTAACGCCGGATAGAATAGTGATTATTTTGTAGGCTAGTTTAAATAGATAATTCACAAGACAAAAATACAAGAGAATTGCCCAAAAACACAAAGAAAAATCTCTGATATTTAATTTAAAATTATGCAAATCAATAATGTTGAAAATCAGCCCACAAGCTAATCTATATAGCTAAAAATCATCATTATTAGAATTTTACCAAAAATAGCAAAATCTTAATAATCAAGCCAAAAAGTAATACATAACAAAAGAAGTAATCTGCTAAAAATCTAGCCCAAATTGGGTTCAAAATCACTTCCTAAACAATAAATGAAATATTACTATAAAAGAAAAAAATAACTAAAAATGGAGATTCAAAGGGGAAAATGGTGGATTTTAACCTCGGAAAAGATATGCGCCAAGAATAGCTAGGTGGCCACGACATGCATGCCAAAAAGATCTTTCCAAATTTAGGTCATATGTGTGATTTTGATACCCGTAGCTAAAGTTATGGCCAAAATATTAGAGTGTACCAAAAATTATCGCAATTAGGAAAAAATCAAGATTACTTGTGATCTTTACGCTAATCTGCCAACTCAAAGTACCTCAATGTCAACACTGTGTTATCTGACAACTTAGCATCATCTAACTCGGATCCTTCTGCATCAATTACTGTAGCATTTTACTGTGACGATTGAAAAGACAGCGCGTTCTTTCGAACTCTAAAAGTCAAGGCACATCCTCTAAAAGTTACTGTAGCAATTTCTTATAACAATTACGAAATAAGGTATTCTTTAAACCTCTAAAGATGAGGTTCAGAACTCTATAGTTTTCTCTAAAAGTTATTGTAGTTTCACACTTCATTTTGTGCAACAACATTTTTAGACTTTTAAAGGTGAGGTTCAGACTTTCAACACTTAATTTATAAGTTTTGTTATTATCAAAATTACACATTCACATTCAACAACCTTACTTTCAAAAATCCTACCTTACCATATTTTTAGGCCAGTTCAATTAAAGGTTGACCCTACACTATTTGTTTTAAGGTCAGGTCTATTTGGTTTTAGTTCAAAATTGAGTAAATCTAATTTTGGTTCTAATATATTAGAAAGTGAATAAAGTAAAAAACATATTTAAATAAAAATTAGAATAGTGTAGCTAAAGATAAAGAACTAAAGATAAGAACATAGCTAAATTAGTTTATGTATATATATATATATATAATTTAAGCACATTAATTTTATTCAAAGTACCCAACCTTGCTATCAAACCTACCTAAATTTGGATGTGGGTAGAACGGGTCTTCCAAATCTACCTTCCTCAACCCAAGTTACACTTCTATGAATTACCATAGACGGACTCTTTATATTGCCTTTAATAGTGCAACTTAGATTATTAGAGTCAACTCTAACCATAACTATATTTCTAAATACTCAACCCAAGTATTGCACCTCTATGATTTACCATCAACATACTCTTTATGTTGCCTTTCATAGTGCAACTTGGGTTATTAGAGCAAAACGTGCGAACCGCAACACAGCGTTTTGCTTTCCACATCCCTTAGAAGCTGACACGCGGCTTGTTGAGAATCCCTATAGGGCATTTTCGTAAATTCCCTTGAAAGGATATAAAGCTTGCTTCGTCAAAAGGGCATTTTCATAAATTTTCTTTAGAAAAGGTGCTACGGGGCTTGCTTCGTGAGCAAGCAACTACTAAAGGGCATCTTCGTAAATCCCCTTAAAAAGGATGCAAATTACGGGGCTTACTTCTCTAGCAAGCAACCACTAAAGGGTATTTTCGTAAATGGCCTCTCTCATCATCTAAGCGCTCTCTCAACGATATAAACCCCGATGGAGGTGCTCCGACCGAGCGAGTGGAATTGTGGAGTGGAAAGCAACACCATCATCCAAGCATGGTTTACCGCGACGAGATCCCGGTGAAGCGTTTTTTTACGGTGGATAACGAGACGGAACGGAAGGAGGCTGAAGGGCAAGAGAGCAAGTCGAGCCGGCTGTGGAATGCAACCCTGACCATCGGCGCCGTGGCGGGAACGGCTCTACTGGCGTGGGGCGTCAATAGTCTCCTGTCTCCAGGCCCTGTCCCCGAGCCTGGAGAGCAGGATGATAGAAAGAAGATGAAACAGCCAGGACGGAAAGGCAAAAAAATGTACAGGGACCATTTTGAGGCTAGCCCCAGGGATTATTTTCGTGATTTGCATCAGGAAAAGAAGAATAACAGGAAGTGATTGGTAACATGTTTAGCTTCTCTGAGAATGTGTGTTTATGTTCGTCGATGTGGTGGCATGTTGGTGTTTGTTTGTTGCAAGTTTAATTTCGAACTCTTATATTAGCGAAGTTAATGCTCTTTGTTTGGCCTCCTGGTGGATTTCAAATTCTTCTAGACAGGGCTTTTTTTGATGGTGGATTAGATCTGAGTCTCTCTTTTTATGCAGATAAAAGAAATGTAAACTATCCTTAGCCAGATGTAGAAGAGAACCTTAACCAGACGTAGAAGAGAAGGGAAAGAGGTCGAAAAAATTGGGGTTAATATATTGGATGCCAAGGATTAGAAAGCAAAGCGACTGCGGTAAAAACTAACATGGAATGATGTCTCATAAACTTATGGGTGATAAGTAATAATTAGATATAGATGTTGTGATACAGTACGGCCGAAATGCTGGTCGTTAGAGTTTGCGAGTATCATCTAGATTGTCTATTCTAAAAGGAGTTTCCGTGAGAACAGAGGACGAAGGTCAATGGAACTAGGGCCGTGGGCCGTAAATCAGCTCTCTCGGGTTATATTAAAATCAATCCTAACTCCATTTGTAAATCCTCAGCCCAAGCCTAACTTTAATCTTATTTGTAAAATTCTAACTTAATTCTAACTTTATTTGTAAAACCCAACCTAACCTTAAATCAATCTTAAAAGGTTCGAGTTAAATTTGAGTTGTTATATATGATAAAGGATAAATGTTATATTATAAAACATTTGTATCTTATTTAAATGGAAAATAAAATTTCTAATTAAGTATACCTCTTTCATGATTAATTATAATTTTTTATAATATTTTTTAGCCATTATTGTGAACATTAAAGTAAATATCCTCATCTAACAAATCTTTGATGTAATTTGCACCTACGCAACCTCTTATAATCTAGTTGATGCAAATCGAAGTATTCTAATAAATATTGTTCTTGCGTTATTAGACCTAATGAAAAGAATAAAAACCAAACTACTTGGTCTGAAACTTGCAGCTGCGATGCCTCCCCATGCGAAGAGCCGGAGACAAGAGTCTGAACACCCTTGACCCATTGACCACTCTGGACTTTATACGTGGTCTTTCCACAAACTGTCAAGCGCACGTGAGTAGGTGAGTTCTTCTTGTATATCCACAGCCTACAAAATCGTAGATTCACAAGGCTTCGGAACTCGTCAACATATCTTTTGCGCGTGCCCTTGGTTAACAACATGTCCCCAAATTCAATTTCTGTCCAGAGGCTTGCTGCTGCCGCACAAATCTTTATTTTAAACGAAAGGGGGGTAAATTTTCTAGTGATTTGGTGGGTTTGGTGGGTGATGTGAAACCACACGTGCGATCACGAAGTTCGATGTACCGGTGGTATGACTTTGATTGAGTCCAGGTTAAAGAGATTTCTTAATCTCAATTATTATAAAAGGATCAAGTACAAAGAGCTCAAGCTAACTGTTTAAAACCAAAATGTACTTTTAACCTATTCTTGATTCCAAGCATACCGTAGACATTATTCTTGATCCAAATCATATCATAGACATTCCCCACGATCTAACGGAACTAATTTGCCACTCTCCCACGTGCATTTTGGTAGTTATTGAAGGACCAATCTCTTTAGGAAACACAAAATTCCATTTCATTGCCCTAATTAGCAAATGAAAATAAGCAAATTTTTATTAATTAATTAATATTTTGGTTGTTGTTGTTATTTTTGGACCCTTGGCACATGCATTTTGATATTTGCTTTGGGCGGCGAAGGCCTTTTTTCCTTGAAATATCCAAAACCACTCTTCACGTTTTCGCAGGTTAGGATATAATACGTACTTCACCGAAATTTAAGTATGGTTTATCTTGTATTGGAGGGACAAAAAGGCACAGCATTCTGTACCATCTAAAGTGTTAAATAAATTTCAACAATAAATATTATCTTTTTATTAAAGATATTTCAAAAATTATTATGTAGCATAGTCTTGACAAAGTAAGCTTTTGTTATAGAATGTGTGGGTTGGTGTCTTTATAAGAACGGTGCAACGCACCGTCCGCATGCACGTATGTGGTGTGGGTGCAAGGGCTGCTTGGGCATCTTTTGACTTATGTATTGGTGCACTTTGCATTTTGCACGTGTGCATTGTTGCAAGGAGCTAGAAAGCTAGGATATATTAATATTAATTAATTTATTTTTATAGTTATAATCAGTTAATTAAACTATTGAAAAATGACAAAATAAACTACTTAACTTCGACTATTTAAGTGAAAGGTTGTGTCTCTAAAATTAAGAGTTTTTTAGAATTCTGAAAGGGTATCTTGGTGTCTTCTGTGAAGACACATCAGGACCCTACAGAACCTATTTAATTATAGTAACAATTCATGCGAAGGTAATTAAAATCTTCCTCTGCTTGATACAGTGAGAAGTTAAGATAGCCTTGATAGTTTCATCTTTGTCTACATAAATTTTTGGCGTTTCAAGAAAGTTTCGATTTGAGGAGCTGTTCAACACTTAGAAGTGTAAATCTTAGTGTTAGTTTTAATTCATTGTTCATTGTATCCTAAAGAAAGGCTGCACTTATATCTCAGTTTGTACATAGAGAGTGCAACAAATCTGTCTTGAGAAATTGACAATTGATGTCAAGCCTTGAACTATGAATTTTGTAGTAAGTTTTATTATTTATTTACTCTTTCTGAAGTTTTAACATTTGAGTTTTATCTAACATTCAAGAAAGATTTGTTTAAGTAAATAAATAATGAAAATGATACACTTCATTCAAGTGACTTTGTAGGACTTGACCGATTTGAGGGTCAATTCTTCTCTAGATGGCAACAGAAAATTCTGTTCTTCTTGACCAACCTCAAGTTGTCTTATATCTCGGATGATGGTATTTTACCTATTCCTGATTCGACTCCTACTGACACTGAGAAACTTAAGGTTACAAGAAAGAAAAGAAAAGAAGGTCATATCTTAAATGCTCTTTTAAACTCTATTTATAATTCATATCGATAGATATCTAGTGCTAAAGAGTTATGGACAAAGTTAGAGCAAAAATATAGAACCGAAGAAGTTAGTACTCAGAAAATTTTAATTGATAACTATGTACATTATAAGTTAAGAAATGACCAGTCTATTCTCTGGAAAATGTTTGAACTACAAAGTATAGTTGATGAGATAAAAATTGTCGGCATCAAAATTCCTGAAGAATTGCAAGTTGGAGTGATAATTGCTAAATTACCCTCATCATGGTATGATTATAAGAAGAAATTAAAGCATGATGAGAAGAAATACACTCTTGAAACACTTCAGCGTCATCTTAGAATAGAAGAGGAATCCAGGAATCGAGACGACAAGGATGGGGTCCAATAGAACAATCCAAAGGCTCATATAGTGGAAGAAGGGAATAAACGTCTTCAAAATCCTAAGTCAATTCCTCCAAACAAAGACAAAGGATTTAAGAAGAAAGGCATAAAGAAGGGAAAATGTCACTTCTGTCACAAACCAGGCCACCATATGAAGGAATGCAGGATCAGGAAAAAGCAATTGAAGGCTCAAGCCAACATGACAAAAGAAACAATGGTCGCGATAGTGACTGAAGCTAATACTGTTGACACTGATGGAGGATAGTGGTTGTACACTGGTGCAACTATACATATATCAAAGGAACGGAATATGTTTAAAAATTATGTGTCCATCTCTAGTGATCAGAGTGTAAAGATGGGCAATGGAAATCAAGCCAAGTTCCTTGGAAAAGGAGATATGGAACTTCAGTTCACTTCTGGAAAAAGCTTGATGTTGATGAATGTATTTCATGTTCTTAATATGTACAACAATTTAGTGTCAGGGTATCTTCTCAACAAGAGAGGATTCAAGTTAGCCTATGAGTCTAACAAGGTGGTCATCACTAAAAATGTTGTGTTTGTGGGCAAATGATATTCTTGTAATGGCATGATTAAATTCAATATTAAGAACATTATTATTATTTCTGCTTACTCTGTGTATTCTGTGTCATTGTGGCATGATAAATTGAGTCATGTTACTTTTTATGCATTAAATAGAATGATGAATTTAGGCTTAATCCCAAAGCATAATATTCAATTAGAAAGTGAATGTGAAGTATGTGTTAAATCTAAAATAACTAAAAACCCATTTTCTGGTAGTGTGAGAAAAACACAACCTTTAGATTTTATTCATTCTGACATATGTGATTTAAATAATAATTTGATACATGGTGATAAAAGGTATTTTATTACTTTTATAGATGATTTTACTAGATTTTCATATGTTTATTTATTTAAACATAAGGATGAAGCCTTTGATAAATTTAAAATTTATACGGCTGAAGTTGAAAATCAGTTGAATCTTAAAATTAAGGCTCTTGATCTGATTGAGGAGGAGAATATCCTTCCAATAAATTTAATGAATTTTACAAAATGAATGGTATAATTCATGAATTTACTGCACCTTATAGTCCTTAACAGAATGGTCTTGCAAAATGCAAGAATTAAACATTAGTTGAAATGATTAATTGTATGTTGATAAATTCTGGTTTACCATTTAATTTATGGGAAGAAGCATTGTATACTTTTAACAGAATTTTAAATTCTATTCCTCAGAAAGGATCTCACTTGTCTCCATATGAATTATGGAAAAAGAGAAAACCAAGTTTTCAATATTTTAAAGTATGGGGATGCATAGCAGAAGTCAGAATCATTGATTCTAAGAGATCTAAGTTGGGTTAAAGATGAATTAAATGTGCCTTTATTGAACATAGATCGAATAGTCCAGTATATAGATTTCTAGTACTAGAGCAATCTTCGTTTGCAAATAAAAATAATATTGTTGACTCTAAGGATGCTATATTTTTTGAAAATATTGTATATAAAGATTTTATCAAAAATACTTCTGATAATGTTAAAAGTAATGATGAACATGAGATTGAGCATTTTTAAAATATTTCAGTTAAAAACAAAATACACCCAGAAGGTGATGAAATTAGAAGGTCAAAAAGAATAAGAAAAGCAGCATCTTTAGGGCCTGATTTTTATTTATTTATGGTTGAAGGAAATAGGGATGAAATTAAAAAGGAAATGCCTTTACCATTAAGTGTTGAAGGAGATCCATCGACAGTCAGTGAAGCACTTTCATCTCTTGATACTCAATTTTGGAGGGAAGCAATTGAAGATGAGATGCATTCAATTATGTCTAATAATACATGGTGCTTAGTAGATCTTCCTCTAGGTTCAAAACCAATAGGGTGTAAATGGATTTTTAAAAAGAAAATGAATCTTGATGGAAGCATTAATAAATTTAAAGCTAGACTAGTGGCTAAAGGATTTATACAAAAATCATGAATTGAGTTCTTCAACACTTATGCTCCAGTTGCTAGGATATCTTCCATTAGAATATTAATTGCACTTGTTGCAATTAATCCTTTAATTATTCACCAAATGGATGTGAAGACAGCCTTTTTAAATGGTGATTTAGAAGAGGAAGTTTATATGAAACAACCTGAAGGATTTATTTAGCCTGGACAGAAAAAGAAAGTGTGTAAATTGATCAAATCTCTTTATGGACTCAAGCAAGCTCCAAAACAATGGCATGAAAAGTTTGATCAAATAATCAATCTTATGATTTTAAGGTAAATGAAGTAGACAAGTGCATATATACTAAAGGTTCTATTATTATTTGTTTCTATATAGATGATATGTTAATATTTGGACCAAATATTAAAATTGTTGAAGAAACTAAAAGATTTCTAAGTACCCGGTTTAGTATAAAGGACGCGGGTAAAGTTGATGTAATTTTGGGTATTAAAATACTTGAGGTAGGAAATGGATTAGCTTTAACATAATCTCATTATATAGAGAAAGTGTTAAGGAAATTTAATCATTTTGATTATAAACCAGTTTCAACACCATATGATCCAAGTATTAAATTAATTAAAAATACTGGTAGGTTCATGCACAATTTGAATATGCAAGAGTTATTGAAAGTCTAATGTATATCATGAATAGTACTAGAATTGATATAGCATTTGCTATTGGAATGCTAAGTAGGTATACAAGTAATCCTGGTCATGAGCATTGGAAAGTTATTTTTAGAGTGCTTAGATACTTGAAAGAACTATAGAATTTGCATTACTTTATAAATCATATCCTACTGTTCTTGAGGGTTATAGTGATGCAAGTTAGCATGCAGATAGTATAGAATCCAAGTCAACTACTGGATGGATATTTATTATCGGTGGAGGAGCAATTTCATGGGCATCAAAGACACAAACATGCATGTCTTACTCTACAATGGAGAGTGAATTTATTGCACTTAGTGATGTATCTAAAGAAGGGGAGTGACTCAGGTATCTATTAATAGAATTCCCATATTAGCCTAGACTGACACCAGCCCTATCAATATTTTGTGATAGTCAAGCAATACTATGTCATGCTACAAGTAGAACTTACAATGGTAAGTCATGAAGTGTAGGTCTAAGGCATAATTATATTAAAGGATTATTAAGATTTGGAACGATTACAATAGAATATATAAAGTCCATCTTAAATCTTGTTGATCCTTTAATAAAAGAAATGTCAAGGGATCAACTGAGAAAAATAATTAAAGGAATGGGACTAAGATCCATTAAAAATGATCTTTCACCCTTGATAGGAACCTCACCTAAGCTTTGAAATTATAAGCTAGGTTCAAAGGAAAAACCTGTCAAGAAGGTGATTGAAAATACATTAGAAAATTTATTGAGTCTCATTTCTAAGTTCTAATGTAAGGTTACTACATATTTATGAGAAGTTGAGTAAAAACTCTTAATAGATCTATAAACTTAAATGTTGGGATGAAGCAGAAATATCTTTGGTAGATCTAACTATATGAGTAAAGAAGTAAGGCCGCTTCTAAGAAGATTGGGATCGTCTTTGTAATACTCATGAAAAATAGGATACGCACAAGGCCATAAATATACTAACTTAGAGGTCCTCAAAGAAATTTTTTTTAATAGATGTGTGCTATTTATCCAGTTATGTCGCAAGGGTCTTTGGTTCAAAACTAATGGGTTACCCATTACCTGATATAACTTTGATTATTATGCACTAATCTAAAGGTTCAAATCTACAAGACACCTTTAATTATACATCTATTTTTTATTATGCTAAAAAAATAATTATATATATGTGTATTATTTTTGAAATGTGGGGGATTTATTAAATAAATTTCAAAAATAAAAGTTATTTTTTTATTTAAGATATTCCAAAAATTATTATGTAGCATAGTGCTAACAAAGTAAGTTTTTGTTAAAGAATGCCTAGATTTGAATCTCCACTGTCCGCACACACGCACATACGCGGTGTGGGCGTAAGGGCTGCTTGTGCATCTTGTGGCGTATGTATTGGCACATTTTGCACTTCGCACGTGCACATCATTGCAAGGAGCTAGGAAGCTAGGATATATTAATATTAATTAATTTATTTTGGCAGTTATAGTCGATTAATTAAATCATCAAAAACTGACAAAATAAAATACTTAACTTTGGCTATTTAAGTGAAAGGTTGTGTCTCTGAAATTAAAAGTTGTTTAGAGTTCT
>JAYJMB010026461.1:0-38541 GCA_036873735.1 Pouteria campechiana
TTTTTTTTTTTAAACCCCCCCCCCCCCCCCCCCCCCCCTCCCCTTGAAATGTCCCAGCATATCTCCTTAAATAGTTCTTCTCAATAATCTAACTGTTGGACAAGATGGGTTCCATTAAATGCAAAGAATAGAGGTAGATGAGTAGCATTAACGTAGAAGAACATTGAGGTTTTCTCTTGTTAGAATGCATTATCTTCTAATTGGCTCTTAATCTATTGAAAAGTTTGCAACCTCATTCTTGACAAAAAAGGAGATGATTGTACCAAAGTGTAAAGCTTTTTGCAGAGCATTAAATCTTTGACACATTTGAAAATAGCAATTTTTAATGTAGCAACATTATTGTAGCAAATCACTATAGCTCTGCTTCGTTTGGAGTAAGTAGTAGATGAATATCTATTTGTTAGTTACTGTAATAGCTTTACTATAGCAAATTACTATAGCACCACACCTCTTTGTCTGTTACTTTGTTTGCTGATGAAGCTTTGTCTATTGCACTGTAGTAGAGTTATGGTAGCATCGTTACTATAGTAGATTACTATAGCAAATCACTGTAGCAATTTGCCTACTGCTTCATCTTCGTCCAATGCTTTTGCTTTGTTTGCTGGCTACTGTAGTAGATTACTATAGCACTTCCACTTTGTCTATTGCGGTAGACAATTCCACTTCGTCTGTCATTGTAGCAGAATTGTAGCATTTTACTATAGCAACAAACCTGCACTTAGAAATTTTTGTACTTTTGCCACATAGTTAGCTTGACATTTTTCATCATATTTTCCATTATAAATCACAATATAATTATCCATTTAAAATTTGTATAAGTTGTAAAGCATAGATATGTACTTTAAATCATGATTTTGTATCTGTAAGCTCATTCAAGCATTCATTCTTTTTCATTCAAGAAAATATCTCCTTAAGGCACTTTTAACATATGATCCAAGGCATGATAAATAAGGTTGAAAATAATATAGATCAATATGATTTCCCTTCTAGACTTATATAAGATGCATATGCTTTCATAAGTGATATTCCAATAGAGGACACATATTTCAAGCATATCTTTCTGCATATCAAGCTTTTTATACTAGAAGCATCATTATCATAAATCAAGTCTTTAAAATAAGTTTTATTATCATCAAAATCATATAATAATCCTAACAAAAATAAATTTCATTTCATTGGATTCCAATACAAACAAAAATACATTGAGGATCAAACAAAATACAAAACAAGTCATCCTAACAACAACCTATCCTAGGAACTAATAATCTGAGTAGGGAGAGATAAAGTGAGAGATTGTAGTGGAGCCTAATTGGGATTCGTTTGGCAGAATGGGGATGTGCGTTCAAAACTTTGAGAGGTTTCTTCAAGTGTGAAGAACCCAAGTTTTGGATAGTGGATGAGAAGAGGAGGGATTGTAGATGGATGTAATATACTTGTTATCTGCTTTCCCTTTCTCTTCAGGTGCCCCAGAAGATGGTAAGATGAGGTTCAGGGCTATTTAGCTGGAATAAGGATGGAGAACAATGTCTACCAAGCTAGATCATGAAGAGACATACTTCTAACTAGATAGATTGAAGGCGGCATTCCCATATACAGAAGCATCAACTTCCCTCCATAGTAGAACATGAAAAATCATCCTTCATTTCTTTAGTTTCCACCACTCACTCATTTTCCCTCTTCTTCTTAAGTTTCCTTTGTTAGAAGGCTTCATCTCCTTAGTAGATGAGTTGTAGAATTGATGAGGATGAAGTAATATAGATTAGATGTGGAGAAAGATCAGGTAGTTGATATGATTTCTGATGAAAGGTGATTTAAAATTTGACAAGAATAGGAAATGATGTGATTTCTGGTAGCTGTAAGTTGATTTTATCAAGAAAACAAGATGCAAGTCCTTGGGAATGAAATAGGGGATCTCTAACAAGGATGTATTAACTTCAGACAAGTGGATATTGTATGAGAGTAGGGATTGACATGGATTGGAGAGAACGAGAGAGTCTAGGATAAATGGATACTAACTTTGTACAAATGCTTTGTCTAAAACAAAGTGATTAGATACGATTAATTGTCTATGACAAAGAAATATTTCAAATATTTAAAGTGTCGCCTTCAACAAAACAAATCAAAACACTTCATTCACACATAAAGACAACAAATTTGATGCATTTATAGTAGTCATACCTATTTCTCTTCTAATGTTGCCAAAGGTTTCTAATGACAATGGGTTGGTGAATAATGGCATGTATTCTAAGCATATACCATATTTTTCTACATGATCTTTGATAAAAAGGTGTCTGATCTCCACATGATTAGTTCGAGAGTGTAAAACTAGATTGTTTGTTAAGCAAATGGCATTAGTATTGTTACACCTAATGGGTATGTCTCTATATTTCAATCCATAAAGAAGTTGTTGCTTCATCTAACGCAATTGTGTATAGCAACTTTCGACTGCAATATACTCTACTTTTATAGTAGAAAGAGCAACACTAGTTTGCTTTCTCGAAAACCATGAGATTAAGCTATTTCCTAAAAATTGACAGGTTCCACTAGTGTTGCTTCTATCAACTTTCTATCCTCCGAAGTCAGCATCTGAATATTCAATCAATTCAAAACAAGATCCTTTTGGATAGCAAAGTCCTAGATTTTGTTAGTCTACTAGATACTTAAAGATTCTTTTTATTGCAATAAGATGAGATTCTCTAGGACTAGACTGAAATCTAGCACATAAGCATACACTAAATAGAATATCAGGTCTAGATGCAGTAAGATAAAGAGGAGATCCAATCATGCTACAATATAATTTTGGATCTACAAGTTTACCCTTTTCGTTCTTATCTAGCCTTGTCGATGTACTCATTGGAGTGCTTGCTACTCTTACTTCTTCCATTTTGAATTTTTTCAGCATTTCTCTAGTGTATTTAGATTGAAAAATGTAATTTCCGTCATCTTTTTGATTAATTTGCAATCCAAGGAAGTATTTTAGTTTGCCCATCATGCTCATTTCAAATTCTTTTTACATTATCATTGAAAAATATTGGCAGAGTTTTTCATTAGTAGCACCAAATATGATATCATTCACATAATCTGAACTATTAACATATTAATGCCAACATTCTTGATGAACAATGTATTATCAACCTTTCCTCTCTTAAACTGATGATCACATACGAATTTGTTCAATCGTTCATACCAAGCTCTTGGAGCTTGACTTAGTCCATATAGTGCCTTGGTGAGCTTATTTACATGATCAGATTAGTCATCACTTTCAAAACCAAGGGGTTGTTCTACATAGACTTCCTCATTCAGATATCCCTTTAGAAATGCACTTTTTACATCCATTTGAAATAATTTAAATTCTTATAGGATGCAAAAGCAAGCAACATTCTATTGGCTTCCAATCTTGGTACAGGAGGATATGATTTCTCAGAGTCAATTCCCTCTTTTTAAGAGTACCCCTTAGCAACTAACCATGGCTTACTTCTTACAACTAGTCCACTTTCATCCAGTTTGTTTTTGAATACCCATTTAGTTCCAATCATGTCATCATTTTCTAGTCTTAGAACTAAGCTCCACACTTTGTTTCTTTCAAATTGGTTCAATTCTTCTTGAATTGTGATGACCCAATTTTCATCACTTAGAGCTTGATCAATGCTAGTAGGTTCTATATTAGAAATGAATGCATAGTGACCATAAATGTTCTGCATAGATTTTCTTGTTCTAGCACCATCATAA
Organism: Pouteria campechiana; assembly: GCA_036873735.1. Classification (NCBI taxonomy): domain Eukaryota; kingdom Viridiplantae; phylum Streptophyta; class Magnoliopsida; order Ericales; family Sapotaceae; genus Pouteria; species Pouteria campechiana. The sequence goes on from JAYJMB010026461.1 coordinate 3,730, forward strand.
AAATCACCTATGATTTGATCTCTAGGTTAGATAGTAATAAATCTTAAATCAATAGGGGGTTGATAGGGAACATTCCTGTACTTACCTCCTCCTCACTGTCTGAGTCTCGCATTTCTTCATTTTTGTGACATTTTCTTTGAGGCCTTGTATTTGCAGCTTTTTCATTTTCTTGATGTTTCTTCTATACCACTATAAATCTCCTTTCTCGGGGGTAAGTTGATTTCATCAAATTTAACATGCATAGACTCTTCTATAATCTGTGTTCTCTTAATGAAAACTCTAAATGTTCTACTATTGGAAGAATAACCAAGGAAGATAGTTTTATCACTTTTTGGATCAAACTTCCCAAGGTTATCTTTACCATTGTTCATCACATAGCATGAGCAACCAAAGGGATGGAAATAAGAGATGTTGGGTCTTCTTCCTTTTCAAAGCTCATATGGAGTTTTCTTTAGAATTGCTCTAATGATAACTCTATTTAGCACATGACAAACCATGCTAATTGCATTTCCCTAGAAACTTTTTGACAATTTACTCTCATTCAGCATAGTCCTTACCATTTTTTGAATTGTTCTATTTTTTCTTTCCATAGCTCCATTTTATTGAGGAGTTCTAGAGGATGAGAAGTTGTGGTGAATTCCTTTTTCTTCGCAGTATTCAACAAATTTTCTATTTTCAAATTCACCGCCATGATCGCTACGAATAGATATGTTTGACATTTGCTTCTCCTTTTGAATTAGCTTTGAGAAAGTAAGAACATTGAAAATGTTTCATCTTTGCTAGTCGATAGAGTCGGGATGGAATGATGTTTTGGTCTATTTTGACATTTGGCAAGCTTTACAGATCTGATTTTTGTCAAATTTTAGTTTAGGTAGACCAATCACGAGATCCTTTTTCCATAAGAATTTAATATTTGACATTTTGATGTGTCCCATCCTTTTGTACCATAGCCATGGATCATCTCTAACAATAATTAAGCATTTTTTCATAATTTCATCTAATTGAACTAGATAATATTTCCATGCCTTTTTCTACTGAATAATAACTTGTTATTTTCACTAAATACATAACATGAGGATGGTTCAAACACTACTCTGTGACCTTTGTCACATAATTGGCTAATGCTTAGAAGGTTATGCTTGAGTCTATCTACATATAATACATCTTCTATGTATACATTAAGTAAACTATAAATTTTACCTATTCCTCTGATGAAGCTCTTATCATTGTTACCAAATGAAACAGTTCCTCCATTCATTGGCTTCAAATCTTTGAAGAGATTTTTATTCCTGGTCATATGCCTTGAACAGCAGCTATTCATGAACCAGGTATTACTAGATGTGGCTTTGAGGCTTACCTGTATACAAGATGAACATTCTTCTTGCCTTGTTGGTACCTAAGCATTGAGTCTAGCTGTGTTAGTAGGATTGTGTGTGCAAAAGAAATTATGTGTGTTCTTTGGGTCTCCATTTCAATTTAGCTCCTTTTGCTTGCATCTTCTTAGTATAACAATCATGCACTCTATGTCCTATTCTATTGCCAAAATAACATGTGGTCGAGGTTCTACTAGGATCATGATGGTTGACAGATTTCTTTACCAAAGAATGTCCTATGAATCTTCTATTATTTGGATGGTTTCTTCTCTCTTCTATGAGATTCATGCTTTTGGACCATCTAGTAAATTTTATGGGTTTTCAACTCCTGAATGCTCACAACTAAGTCCCTTTTTGTTGGTTTGACCTATCATTCGCATGAACTTGGCAACTAATTCTCTTGGGTTAGAGAATTTGCTTAACATACTGTTCGACATTTCTATTTCCTTTTTCAGGTTTTCTACTTCTTTTCGTAGACATAAATTGCTTTCTATTAGTATAGAATTTATATTGACAATTGTATCAAAGTGTCTCTTCTTTTGAATAAACTTTTGACTAAGAGATTCAAACTCATTGAGGAGAGAGTTGTATGACTCTTGTAGTTTATCAAGTCTTCTGAACTTGAAGAATGAGAACTATAAGAGTAGTATGAGTTTAACTTAGTCTCTAATTCTATTGTGCAATGTTCTTTGGGAGAGGGATGGCTTGTTGATTCATTTTCCACATAAGCCATGTAGCATATTTTTGCGAAGTTGCCAATTTCTCTATCCTCTCTTTCACTGGAGCTTGTGCTTGAGGATTCTTCATCGTTCATGTACATTTCTCATGGTAAGTCTAACCCCTTTACTAAGCTTGATTTTGATGATGAATGAGATTAAACAACTTAGTTTTAATGATGAACAAATAAATGAGTGAATAATTAAGATACTAATAGGTTACTTTCCAAGTGATGCAACATTTATATATCAAAACTAACTAAAGAGAGTAACTACAAGTAATTAAAGGTGTTAATTGTAAAATTATTACATTAACCCTTCAAAGGAAGATACTTTAAAAAAGAATGCTCAAATAAAAGTTATTCATAAATCAATTAAAAATAAATCTGAATCCATTCAGAGATGTGGCGTGAAAATTCAAAAATTCAAAAGGAAACAGAAATATGTTAGAACCCCATCAAAAATATAATGCGAAATTCAAAAGAACTCAAAAGTAAATAGATGTTTCTTAGAACCTCATCAAAGATTGCTCAGAACCACCTTAGAATTAGGATGTAGCATTAATGCACATCAGAAGACGGATAGAAGCTTTCTCAAAATTGCAAAAGTACATTAGAAGTTAAATAGAGAAACTTTCTGCACTTAGAAGTTATTAAGAAAAACCTCAGAAACAATATCAAGGCATACATAATTAATCTAGAAGAAAATTTTGAAGTTGAAATCTTCTCAAAAGACCTTCAAAAACAAGATAGAAATATGTTGGAAGTAAACTAAAAAAAGTAAAGAAAGTCAGAAGTAAATTCGACCCTCAAAGTTAAATCAGAAGAGTTATTTCACATTCAAAAGAACCCCAAAAACACTATCAAAGCATATAGAATTATTCTAGAAGAAATTTTAGAATGTTGACACAATACTGAAAAGCAACTGAGAAGCATTCTCAGAGGTGTCTTTTAGAACATAAAAGTCAACGAAAAATATCAAAATAAAAATACAATCTTCATAGGTATATCAGAAGTCACTTAGAAGTTTTTCAGAAGCTTAAAATATGACCATTGAAGGCTAAATCAATGCATAGAAAATCTGAAGAGAATACTACCAAGAAATCACTTATCACAGAAATTCCAATGAATCACTTTAGAAATTTTGTTAAGCTGTGTATCGAATGTTAGAAGTTTTGGACACTTGACTCAAAAATTCTTAAGCCCAACAGAATAAAAAAGTCATTATTAACTTTGCCTAACAAATTTGAAAATGGTGCTAAAGGTTGCAATGGCTAAATATTTTCAAAGCCTATAAAAAATGATTAAGGCAACACTTAATGATATCCAAGAACAGTTTGAAAATCATCCGATTCAAGAAGAGCATTCATGATCTTCCATCATTCAACTCCGACTACTACAATACTATCAAAGCATTCAATGCCTTCAAAGCTAGATTTGTGTTAACTTCAAAAGGAATTTGAATCTGATCTCATTGTATACTTTGTTCATTTAATTGAATTTAATTTTTGTACAAGTTCGCCTAAGTAAGAGGCATTAATTTGTACATTTTCATTTGAAAAACCAGTGAGTTGGTTGGTGAACTCTATGAAACCAATAGTTTGTAAACATTTTTGGTTAGATTAAAAAACTAGTAAGTTAGTTGGTAAGCTTGGAAACCAATTCATATAAGTTAGTTGGTGAGCTTGGAAACCAACGTGTAAGAGTTTTCAGTGAGCTTGGAAAACCAATAAGTTATTAGTAGCTTGTAAAACCAATCAGTATTTAGTGGAACCTGAGTTTAGTAAGGGAGACTCACTCAGAGAAGTGGAGTAGAAACCCAAGAAAGGCCAAACAATTATAAAAATCTTATGCATATGTGTTATGAATTTTACTTTCTTTTATTTTAAGCACATCTCTTAGTTTATTGGCCAAAATTTTTGAAAGCTCAATTCACTCCCTCCCCCTTCTTGAGCTACCATCCAGTCAGGGACCAAAACCTCTGGCCTGATTTCTTGATGGTCTTTTAAACTATTTATCTTGTATGTTCCTTTCTTCTCTATCATTTATGATCACTTTTTCTTCATTTGGACACTTTAGAGACATGTGTCCAATTCCTCCATATTTGTAACATGTGGGAAGATTTTTTCTTCTTTTAGCCTTCTTCTTTTGTTTTGGTTTCCTAGGATGTTTCCTTGAAATGTTGCCTCTATTGCTTCTCACTAGTTTTCTGAAGTTTCTAGCCAGCAGAGCCATGTAATCTTTAGACTATGAGGAAGATTCACTATTGCTCTCCTTGTTTGCTTTGAGAGCTATTATTTTCTTCTGTCTTGTTGGCTCCTCTCTCTCTCTTTTTTTTTTTATCAACTTGTGTGACATCAAAGAGCTAATAAGATCTTCTATTAGTGGCACATTTAGGTCCTTTGCTTCTTCAATGGCTATGATCTTTTAGTTCCATGAGTCTAGCAGCACTCTTAGAATCTTCATGACTTGTTCAAAATTTGAGATTTTTTTTCCAAACCTTTCAAAGCATAAGTAATTTTAGAAAATTAAGCATATATTTTAGATATGTTTTCTCCTTCTTTCATTCTAAGATTTTCTAGTTCTCTTATCAATATATTCCACTAGGTCCTTTTGACTAGTGAGGATCCCTCATAAATAGACACTAACTTATCCCAAATGTCTATTGCAGTGGTGCAAGATGACACTCTATCAAACTTAGTGGCTGCTAGTTCACAGAATAATGAATTCATAGATTTAGCATTGTTTTGGTTTGAGTTAGTTTCCTCTCTAGTCCATATACTAATTTCATTAGTAGGAAGGGTGACTCCTACTTCAATGGCCTTCCAAGAATCCATATCGTTGACCATAATAAACTGCTTCATCCTCAACTTGCAATAGATAAAGTTGGTTCCATCAAATAGGGGTGGCTGGTTATATGATTGCCCGTCAATGAATACATGAGCAGAGGCCGATGGGTTTGCCATTAGATCACAACAAATGTTTATGTAGCATGCTTTGATATCACTTTTTAGTCCCTAACAAAAGGTAAATACCTAAGACGAGAGGAGTGAATTGGCAATTTAAAATATCTTCTTAACCCCTTTGCGATATAACATCCCTCTAGCAAGCAAGGTAATAAAACAATAATCATGTAAATAAGTAAGACAAAGATTTTTATAGTGATTTGGGCAACCATCCATACTCCACTCTTCCAAGCACAGTTTCCTCTTAGTGTCTTGGGTTTTACTATCTTGCTATAACAAAAATACAATAGTGCTCCCAGCACTCTTATAAATCAGCTTTAGGGGGCTTAGATAGTGCTCTCAACACTCTTTTAGATTCTAGCTCCAGGGGGTGTAAACTAGTGCTCCAGCACTCTTTTAGATTCCAACTCTAGGGGGCATAAACCAATGCACCCAGCTCTCTTCTAGATTCTAGCTCTAGGGAGCATGAACCAGTGAACCCAACACTCTTCTAAATTCCAACTCTACGGGGTATAAACCTAATAGCTCTTATCTATACTCAGACAGTCATAGCTCTTCTTGAGTCTGATCAACACTTACTAGCTCAAGGTAATTATATAGATGAAAGAATGTAAAAGTTTAAGCACACTTTACAAATATCTCACTGTAAGCTCAGGGTAAGAATTTAAAGCTTTAAATGCAGAGATAAATGATCTTTTCAGAAAGTGGTTTGAGGCCTTTCAGAAATGATACAGAAGTATTAAGTATGAAGGCTCTTAGTTCTGTTGAAGGATGAATTAAGGTTGTAGCTCTGAACATAATAAGCAATCAATATTTCTTCTTCTCAAAAAAAATAATTTTCTCATCCAGCTTTACTACATATATATCTACTTTGAATTTTAGTTGTTGATAGTAGATGACCTCCATTAATTATAGAAGACCATTCTGATTAGCTCTTTTGAAATCATTATCTTCTAATTAATTCTCATTAGCTGGCAATACCTATAACATCGTTCTTAGCTTGAGTGAGAAGATGAATTTTTGCTTTGGGCATACATCAGGCAAGGAAATGTCTGGAGCTTTGTCTATTTTATGATTTTAGGAAGAAGGCATTAAGTTTGAGCAAATTCTCCCAATTCAATTTGTCTCACACTTTATTTCATATACCTGAAGTAAATTTTGAATAGACCCACTAAACCTTTACTTTGTCCGAAGTTAATTTTGGACAAATTTTACTTAGCCATTCTTGTTTAGACAAAGTCTGCTCATTCTACTTTGTTGTGTGCTTCATCCCATTTACCCAAAGTAAGTTTTGGACACACTTATTGAACAGTTACTTTGTTCAAAGCTCTTCTTTGTCTCATGCATTTGTCTAAGGTTTTTGCCTTAAGTCTTCGGATGAAGTTATTCTTCATTTTGGTTTGTTCGTGGCATTATTCATTTGTCTGAGGCATCTGCCTTGAAGCTTCAGATGAACTTCTACTTCACTCTACTTTGTCCGTGATTGATTTGGATGGTCTTTAGATTATGGATGAATGCTTTTTTCTTATAGCTTCACCTTTTACTTTGTCTGAGTAGTCAATATGACATAATATGACATACTTTGGATAGATCTTTATGACATGGATGATTAATCTGCTTCTTCATCTTTATCTTGAGCTTTTCCTTTGTGCAATGCATCTGACTATCACTAGGATTCGAAGTGCCTGATTATTTCTTCTATTTCTTACGAAGTGTTAAACTTCATTTGTATATTTTTATGCTTTTGCAACCTATTTCTGCATACTTAAACACTTGATAAATATTTATCAGTACAATTTAATCGAGTTTTGTTTGTCATCAAAATATGCATTCACACTGATCGAGTTTTGTTTGTCATCAAAATCATGCATTCACACTAACACTATGTGACACCTTGAAGTGTATAAGCCTAATAGGGAATGCTAAAGACTCTAAGGCCTATGTCTTGTAGAGGTAGATAAGCCCCATAAAGGTAATCAATATTCAAAGAAAGGTGCATAAATGCTAGATACCCAAAGGGTATTGCTATGTTGGGGTGGTGACATAGTTTTATAATTGATAGATACCCATGAGGTATCACTATGCTAGGGTGGTGGCATAATTCTATATATCTGATTGACATCTATGGGGTGCCACGCTACCACGAAGGCAGAGAGATATTGATGACATGGACGTCCAGTTATAATGAATGAAGTGTAATCCTTATAAAAGCTGCAACATATGACATATGGGAAATGTAAAAATGTGAAAGTATATTGTATAAGACTGATATCATAATCAAAGGATAAGATCTAGAACATATAGCATGTATAACTAAATGATAAGGCCATATAACTACTATACCTGATTTTCGCAATAGATGTGGGTGCTAACCCTGAAATCCCTGTGTTGCAATGAAAGCAAAATACCATAAATAGAAACAAAAGTGTTGTCATGGATTCTAGCAACACTCATAGCCAGGATTACAGGAGTAAACTAATCACATATCAAATAGGAAAAAGGGTGATGAGTTTTAAGGATAAAAGTTATGAAATAATAAATGTATATTAGAAATGATGTGGCCTAGCGAAGTGTTAGATTGGAAATAAGGGGAATATGTGGAAATAGATGCCTTAATAATAAGGCGGGACAAAATAAGGCTGCGATGAATGATCTTATCTTGCTGATAATGATGTTTATGTGTAAATGAGAATAAAGGCTATCATAGTCATGGTATACATTGTTGTATGTCTATTGGCTTCAGGCATGAGCTGAGCATGAGATAGGAAGATGTATATAAGCCAAGATTATGAGGACATGTACAACCAGGTTTAGGGTTGTGAGGCTTTATGATGGTCATGGGCATGCACACATCAGTTGTAGGGAGGTGAGATAGTATATGAGTTAGGTTGTATTTGCATTTGTATCAATGTGTATCATAAGTATGTAAGTGTGTGTTGCATGTTGGGTTGTATGGTTATGTATTATGTGTTGCATGGTTGTGTTGCATGGTTATATGAAGCATGTGCATCATGAGTATGTGAATGCATTGCATGGTTATGTACTGTTCACATATAATAAATTTTCATATGTATTTAAATTACTTTGATCCTAATTCTCTTATTTTATTGGTGCTATTTTACCATTTTGCCTACTTATTGAGTTTGCTTGGACTCACCCCATTTTTCTTATGATTTTTAGTGAACAAGTTAGAAGGTGGAGCCCAACCGGGGGTTGGAGCTCAAGAGTGGGAGTAGACCATAACTAATCTTCATGCATATGTAGTGGCGTTGAATGATATAATTCAAAATTTGCTCTTTTTGATAATGTTTATTACCTATATAATTAAAAATTCAAATTGTGTATAAATTAACGTCAATATATGTTGATGATTTTGGCATTTCAAGTAATGTAATATCTATATAGATTAATATCATATATTATCATCACAATGCGACTTGCGATTCTGGACAATGTGTAGGTATGATGTCAAATACATGTTATTAACTATTAATGTATAAAGTTGTATATATATGACTGTATAGGTATAGAATGAAGGAAATTCAATGGAGACTCCGCTTAATGGAGTCCTTGGATCATACCCAAGAAATGCCTTGAAATGTGGGGCGTTATAAATGTATTCAACCTTAGCAATTGATAATGCTACAAAAGTCTACTTCATTGAGAACCATGATATAATCATGCTTCCAAGGAACTGGCATGTGCTAGAAGTACTCTTCGTATCCACTTTATATCTAGCAAAATAAGCATCTAAGTGCCTTACTAAAAATCTGATCTTTTGTATACCATAAGCCTAAGCTTGGTGTATTTAAAGGGTATCTAAAGATGGATTTTATAGCAATGAGATGTGATGCTTTAAGATTTGATTGAAATCTGGCACACATACAAGCACTAAGCATTATATCTGGCCTACTAGCAGATGTTTACTATAATTCAACCACAAGCGTATGATGTCAAGTTTTATAGTATAATGATGAGAAGGTTATCATCTCCACAAGGACTGCAAATTCCAATTAATCGCTAGCTATTGCAGTAAATAATCCTAACTTTATTTGGAAAATCAAAACCTAAGAATTTGAATAAGAAGTAGAAGTAAACAGACTTAGTGGAAAGAAATCAAGATAGATAACTTCTAGATGATCGATTTTACTTATGTTTCAATCATGGTGCTTTCAACTCATTATATATATATATTGATAATTCTCTTAGTTTATAAATCAAGAATTGTAATTCACTCAACTCCCTCTCTCGAGTGTTGAGTCAAGTATGTATTCTTAATATCCTAAATATCAAATTATTCAATAGATAATGAATTGTAAGCATTAAGAATAAGACATCATAAATAAGCCAATAAAAATTCTCAATAATATAACTAATTGATCACATAATAATATCCACATAAGATCCATCTTTCCTCTAGAAAGAGAAGTTTAGTTACTCATAAAAATATGAAAAATAATCTCGAATATTCTAAACATGTTGAAAATAATAAAGGAATAACAAGAAAGAATAATAAAACTCTGAGTTGATATTTATCTCCCTCTAAGCTTTGCACCACAATTCATCTAATCTTGAACTCCTCCACCAAAAGTCCTTTGTTTTCATGTCAAAACCTCTTTAAATAATCCAATTTAGGGTTTTTTTGCACCTCTATAAGTAATTACAGTGTATTTTGCACATAAAATATGCAAAATACTAAAAATATTAAGTTTTTACACTTGAAGTGCCCAACTTGCAACTATCCAAACAAATTTTAGGCGTTGCGGTGCCCACTTGCTACCCACTTATGTGGGCTATCATGCTAACTATTCACCAAGAACAACATTTAGTATTTCAACCATAACATTCTCATATAATAACAAAATCATATGATTCTTAATATGTTGGAAATACAATTCAAGGGATACAACTTTTATGTTGAAAATGTTTTCCAAATCATCTTCCATATGTGACAAAAAGTGGATATAAGTGATGCCTTTGTCATATTCTAAGATAGTTGCAATGTTTTGGACATAAATTCCATGTATGATCACTAAATCCTATGATTTTTGATTTGTTGAATAGATAACTTAAAGGGATGCAACTTTTATGTTTAATACATTTATTGAATCAGTGTCCATATATACTAAAAATGGTCTTGAAGTGATGCCTTTTTCATAATCAGCTCTATAGGCAGATTTTCATGTCTGAAACTAAAATAAACTTCATTCAACACAATATTTAATCAGATGTGATGAATTCATGTAAATTAAGGATTCAAAATATTTGAATTTAAGTATTAAAATATGATAAATTATAAGCTTACCAAATACCCGCACACTTAACTTTTGGTCATCCTTGAGCAAAACAACAATCACAATTCATGAATCAATTAGGATAATCTCTCTTAAATAATCAATAACATGCTAGACAAATTATGCATGTACACATAACTCACAAATCATTCAAAAAACTTTCCAAGTAATCTCATGAAACTCATGTTTCATCAATCTCTTCATGAAGTAAAATTGTGTGTTTACTTTGTTTATCTCATGCTACATGTATGCTTCTCAATCAACAACATTCAATTTAGTGATTCTAATGATCTCTATAAAACATCCCATAGGCTTGCTTTTCATAATACCTCTCCACTAATGTAGAAAACTCTGTCCACTTGAATCAATAGGTCTTTGTTAAGCTTGTAATGGGGCCTTGGGTTTAGCTAACAAAAGAAAAAGGAATAAAGATTCACAAAGTAAGAGATCATAAATGAATTTGCACAAGAATGTTTACTTTTACTTTTTTTTGTTTGATCTTCTCTTTCTTTTTATGGGTTATATTACTACCACACCTCAAAACTTATTTTATTTTGAGTTCATTGGGATATGATTCCCTCAATTGAAGGATGAATCCTTAGTGATTCTTTTCTTTTTGTCCTTTTTATCTTTTCCTTTTGGCATTTTCTTTTCAATACCCCCAAAATTATCTTCTTTTACTTCACTCATATCTCTCTAACAACCATGTGTATAGAATATGTCTCTCAATGGCTCAAGCATGGTTTGTCAGGCTTAGAGGGTCTAGATGATAAGGCTAAAGAAAGAAAAATTAACTGGTAGTTTTTCACATGTTTAGTATATGTCATTCTTTCATTAAGGCTCAATGAAGACACTAGTGACAGTGATGTGCTAGGTTAGTTTGAAAGGCTTAAATTGATCAAAGAATGCTTAAATAACTTCCAAGTAAACATATAATCTAGAATTTTGCCTTCAAACAAGTTCTAGCATGCTCACATTAATCAAAATATATCACTTAATTCACAACATTATCAACTAATCCACATACACTTCACATGATCATAACATAATGTGCTCAATAAAAATTTCATCATTCATGAAAAAAGAAAGATTTATCACAAGAATCATTTAATCATAAGGTAGTGTCTATCCTTCCTTTTAAATCATGTGCAATGGCAATAAAAAACCGAGCATAGGTTAATGATCATTAAGAGAAAATCACTAAATCCAATCCCATTCAATTTCATCAATTTCGCACAATTGCTCTTGGATTTTCCTGAATAAGTCATCAAAAGTGAAGCTCATCAAAAAAACTATACCTAAATTCAAAAAAAAATTTCCAAAACTGAATGAAAATCCCAAAATACCCCAAAACTTAAACCAAACATTGTCTTTAATGTTAAACATAATGCATAAGGGAAAAGAAACTTCCTTGTGGGGATGTTGTCTCCTTTGATGGTTTTAGAAGGTTATTATTGATGGTGTGCACAACATCTTGAATGGATCATCTGCATAAAAAAACCAACTAAAAATTAAATTGATAAACTAAACTAAACTAATGAGATTAAACAAAGCAATGAGAAAAGTTTGAAAGCTTGGGTTGCTTCCCAAGAAGCATTTTATTTATAGTCTCTACCCGACTATGGTCTCCCATCTTTCAAGTGAATTTTGTCTTTTTGGTGCTCTGATTCTTCAAATCTTGGCATTGGCTTATGGCTAATTGATACACTTACTCAATTGCTTCAATATTGTCTATATGCTTTTCTAAAAAAAATTCAATGATTTCATCCACTACATCGATCCCAAAGTAATCCTCATTCCCATTAAGTAGCTTCATCGCCTTGAAGATATTGTACTTCACTTCTTGGCCATGGACTCGAAGTAGCTCATCTTCCTCTACATCTGCAAAATAAGAAGAAACAATCACATGAAAGAATGAATCATTACCAAAAATTACTTACCTTAGAAGATTGGGCAATTGCTTTAGTTCAAATTTAGCTTTGACTTCTTCCATTGATGATTCTTCTTGAAGATTTTCAATAATATCACTAAATTTCTCTTGTGATAGTGCATCCAAAGCTAGAACATGCTCTATAACCTTGTTAGTTTCTACAACATCCTAATTTATAGAATTTTCATTGCACTATTCCAAAGGATCTTGAATACTTTCATCATTAGTAGCATAATTCTCCAAAATCTCAATCCTTTTGCACGTATTATCCTAAATTGGACAATCTAAAGCACAGTAAATGTTAAACCTTACCTCATCATCATTAACCCTTAAGGTTAACTCACCATGCTACACATCAATCAAAGCTCTTCCAATTGCTAAGAATGGTATTCCAAAAATTAATGGCAACTCATGATCATCTTCCATGTCTATGATAACAAAATCAACTCAAAAGATGATTTGTCTATCCCAAGGATAAGTCAAAGACCTATCTGTTAATTTTAGTGTGTGGTAGTTGGCTTTACCTCTCACAATACAAGGTTCTGAAACATACACAAAGGCATTAAATTAATAGATGTGCCTAGATCACACAATACCTTATGAAAGGAAGAATTGCCAATAGTACAAGGAATAGTAAAACTCCTTGGATCTTTCAATTTTTAAGGAAGCTTTCTCTGCAAAATAGCACTACACTCTTCTATCAGCTTCACAATCTCAAATTCTTCAAGCTTTCTCTTCTTGGACATGACCTTTTTTATGAACTTTGCATAGTTTGACATTTGCTCTAAAGCCTCTGCAAAAGGAATATTAATATGAATTTTCTTAAAAATTTCCAAGATTTTGCTGAATTGTTCATCAATTTTCTTCTTTTGAAATCTTTGAAGGAAAGGAAGTAGGGTTCTCAAAATTGGAGGATTATTAGGAAATGTAATCCTCTTAGGTCTGTAATCTTTCCTTTTTGGCTTTTCTTTTTCTCTTCCTCTTCTTTTCCTTATGTAGCATCTTGATCTATCACTTTTGAGAAAGAATGTGTCTCCTTCCTTGGAGATTCCAATTGTCTGCCACTCCTTAGTATTACAACATTGCATTTCTCCTTTGGATTCCTCTCAGTGTTACTTGGAAAAGCATCTTTGTTAAGATTATTGATAGAATTTGTAAGTTGACCAATCTGAGTTTCCAAAGACTTGATAAATGCATTCATATTTCCCATATGTGACTCAATGTTGTCAAGTCTTGCTTCATTTCTTTCAAGTCTTGCTTTACTTCTTGAAAATCTTGATCGACTTTGTATTATAAAGGTACTAATAGCACTCATGATATCATCAAGTGATGGCTTCTTTTCTATAGGTTGAGGTTGATGTGGAGGTTGAAAACCAATAGGAGGGTTTATGGCATTCCTAGGATCCCCATAAGTAAATTTTTCATGATTTCTCAATCCTAGATGATAATGGGTTGGTAAGTTGTTTCCATGATAGTTGTTATAGCCCCAATTGTTTACATACTACACCTCTTCCTTAGTTTGATTTGTAGCCATGTATGATCCAATTGTCAAAGAAGACTCCCCCAAAATTGAAACTTCCTTGATGCTGAATTGACTATTGCTAACTGGTGAGTTAGAGGTGACATCTGTGCAAAGAGAGCTATGATTGGATTTATTTCAAAATAACTAGCAACCTTTCTCACCATATTATGTTCAATTGGCCATTGGAAAGTGTTGGGTGTCGTATCTTCAAGCAAGGAATAGGCATCAACTACAATTTTTCCCATCAGTGAACCTCCAGAAGTAGCATCCACTATTGTCCTGGTTTGACCATTTAAACCATTATAGAACAATTGGATTTGAAGCTAATCAGGAAAGCCATTTTGAGAACATCTTCTAATTAGATCTTTGAATCTCTCCCAACATTAATAAAGTGGCTCAAAATTCATCTGTTGGAACTGATCGATGTCACTTCTGAGTTGAATAGTTTTCATAGGTGGGAAGAATTTTGCTACTAACTTTTCTACCATCTCATCCCATGCAGTGATGCTCCCTTACTGTAAACTCTACAATCAACCTCTCGCTTTGTTCCTCAAAGTGAATGAAAATGACCTCAATCTGATGACATTATCTATGACACTATTCATCTTCATAGTATCACTTACCTCTCTAAACATCGCCAAGTGAATATTTGGATCTTCACTTGGACAACCTCCAACTAATTCTGCTACACTATGCTGATCAAAGCAGGCTTTAACTCAAAATTGTTGGCATTAATTATTGGATAAGTGATGCTAGAATAATTTTCATTGACCACCAGCTTGAAAGAATCCTTGATCGCCCTTTGCTATGCTTGATTTACTATTGTGCTAGATTCGATTCGCTTTGCTTTCCTAATTTCTTGAAGTGTTCTTTCAATCTTTAGATCAAAGTGAGTCAAAAAGCACTCTCGGATTTTTCATGCACTGTCAAGAAATCAAAAAGAAATATAATCAAATAAAAATGTGAGAAAAGAAAAGTGAGAAATAAAAATCTAAATTAAAACTAGAATTATCTTCTAACAATATTTGAGAGAAATTAACATAAAGACCATCCTCAACAACGACACCAAAAACTTCTTCACTACAATTCAACCCTAAGCATATGGTGTAAAGCTTTATTATATAATGATGAGAAGGTTATTGTCTCCACAATGACAGCAAATTCCAATTAATTGCTAGCTATTGTAATAAATAGTCCTAAATTTATTTGGAAAACCAAGAATTTGAACAAGAATTAGAAGTAAATAGACTTTGGTGGAAACAAATCAAGATAGAGAAGCTCTAGATGATCAATTTCACTTATGTTTTAATCATGGTGCTTTCAACTCATTATATATATTGATTATTCTCTTAGTTTATAAATTAAGAATTCTAATTCACTCAACTCCTTCTCTCAAGTGCTGAGTCAAGTACTTATTCTTAATATCCCAATTTTGATATCCTTATAAAATTGAAATGTTAAGAATGCATTAAGATCTGTGATTCTTTTAAATGGTTTCATAAAATTTAAAAGCTCTCTCGAGTCATCTAGAATTTCATGTTATGATGCCTAGATCCTATTCAGGATTACCTCTCCTAAGTTTTAAATCCCAAGTATAAAATTATTCAATAGATAGTCAATAAATTGAAAGAATTAAGAACAAGACATCACAAATAAACTAATCAAAACTCACAATAATATAACTAATTGATGACACCATAATATCCACATAAGATCCATCTCTCCTCTAGAAAGAAAAGTTTAGCTACTCATAAAAATATTAAAAAAATACCAAGTATTCTAAACATATTCAAAATAATAAAGGAAGAATAAGAAAGAATAATAAAACTCTGAGTTTATGTTGATCTCCCTCTAAGCTTTGCACCACAATTCTTCTAATCATGAACTCCTCCACCAAAAGTCCTTTATTTTTGTGTCAAAACCTCTATGAATAACCCAATTTAGGGTTTTCTTGCACCTCCATACATAATTATAGTGTATTTTGAACATAAAATACACAAAATATTAAGTTTCTCCACTGGCAGTGCCGAACTTGCTATGTTCCAAACACTCGCTGCCCACTTATGTGCACTATCACGCTAACTGTTCACCGAGAATAATATTTAGTATTTAAACCATAAAATTCTCATATGATGTCAAAATCATATGATTCTTAATGTGTTGGAAAAATTATTTCAAGGGATACAACTTTTATGTTGAAAATGTTCATCTTTCATATGTGACAAAAGGTGGATTTAAGTGATGACTTTGTCATATTCTGCTGGTCTAAAGTCTAAGATAGTTGCAGTAATTTGATTATAACTTCCACGTATGATCTCCAAATTTTATGATTGTGATTCTTTGGATAGATAACTTGGAGGAAACTTATATGTTGAAAACTTTTGCTGAATCAGTCTCCATATGTACAAAAAAAGGCCTCAAAGTGATGCCTTTTTCATAATTAGCTTTATAAGCAGATTTTCACATCTAAAACTAAAAAAAAACTTCCTTCAGCACAATATTAAATTAGTTGTTGGGAATTCATGCCAATTAAGGATCTAAAATATGTGAATTTAGGTATAAAATATGATAAATTATGAGCTTATCAGAAGTCAATATAATAAATAACCTATCATGCTCCTATAATGTTTTTGGCATATAGGTTTACCTTATTCATCTTTATCCATATTTATGGAGGTGCTCACAGATGTGGTTATAGATTTTCCATCGTCCATATAGAAATTTGTTTGATTTAGAGACTTAAAAAGAAATTGAGTTCTCCCATTAAGCTCATCTCTTGAATTCACTTTACATAGTCATTTAAACTCTTAACATAGTTTTTCATTAATTGCTCCAAAAACTATATCATAAACTATCAAGATGTCTTTCATGTCATGCTTAATAAATAATTACCCCTTGAGAAAACATTTTCTAAGAAAAATTTGTTGAGCCTCTCATACCATGCTCTAGAAGCTTGTTTCAAACCATAGAGAGCTTTTTTAAGTTTAAAACCATGGTTTGAGAAATGTGCATCTTCAAACCTAGGGTGTTATTCAATATACACTTCTTGATTAATGAATTCATTTAGAAATAAACTCTTGACATCCATTGGAAAAAGCTTGAAATTCATATGGGATGAAAATTCAAGAACCATTCTAATGATTTTAATCTAAGCAACATGAGCATATGATTCTTCAAAATCAATTCCTTCTTTTTGGCAATACACCATTGCCACATGTCTTGTCTTATTTCTTACTATCATTCTTGATTCATCTAATTGTTTCCTAAAGACCCATTTGGTGCTAATAGTAGATATGATTTGGTCTTGGAACTAAAGTCTACACTTTATTTTGTTTGAATTGATCTGACTCTTCTTGCATAGCTATAATCCAATTTTCATTTTCTAAAGCTTGGTCTATGAATGTTAGCTCTAATTGTGAGATAAACCAAAAATTATTCTATATTTGGTAATGAGAGAATCTAATCCTAACTTTATCATATGCATCACCAATTACCTAATTTTTAGGATGAACCATGCATGAACCTCTAATCTCTAGGTAAAGAATCATTACCTTCCTCATTTACCTTCTATGTGGATGGATCAATTGCATTGGCAGGACATCTTTCACATATCTTTTTAATCGATGCCCATTGACTTTGAACTTGTTACCAGTTCTCAAGTTCTTCAATTCAACAATTCCATCTGAAAAAACTTGTGTTACCAGGAATGGGCTGACCCATCATGAGTGCAATTTTCCTAGAAACAAATGCAAACGTGAGTCATACAATGATACTTTCATTCCAGATTCAATGCATCTTTTATGAATGATTTGTCATGATATCTCTTTGTTCGTTCCTTGTAAATCTTTGTATTTTCATAAAATTTATCTCTTAGCTCTTTTATTTAATTCATTTAGCTAAAGTGCTCTCTCTTCACCTACCTTCTATAAATCAAAATTTAACTTCTTGATCACCTAATATGCTTTGTGTTCCAACTCCATAGGTAAATGGCATGCTTCACCAAAGACAAGCCTATAAGGGCTCATTTCAATTGGGGTTTTGAACGCAATTCCACATGCCCAAAGTGCATCATTTAGCTTTATTGTCGAATCCTTCCTTGAAGTATTCATTGTCCTCTCTAGAATTGCTTTGATCTTTCAGTTGTTGACTTTAATTTGTCTAGACCTTTATGCATGATAAGGTGTTGCCACTGGATGAGTGATGTACTTTTTCAATAGAGTTGCAAACACCTTATTGCAAAATAAGTACCTCTATCACAAATGATTCTTCTCGGAGTGCCAAACCTTGAGAAAATCCTATATATCAGAAATCTAATCACAAAATTAGCATCATTATTTTTAGAGGCCATTACCTCAATCCACTTAGACACTTAATTAACAACAAGTAAAATGTACATGTTCCCATTGGATGGTGGGACGAGGCCTATGAAATCAATGCCCCATACATCAAACAGTTCAATAATTTGATTACCTATGAGTGGCATCTCACCATTGGATGGTGGGACTGGGCCCATGAAATCAATGCCCCATACATCAATCAGTTCAATAATTCGATTACCTATGAGTGGCATCTCATCACTCTTCCTAATGTTACCTATTATCTAACACCTATCACACTTTTCACAAAAGGCAGGAGCATCCTTGAAAATGGTTGGGCAGTAAAAACAAAGATTGGAAAACCTTGAGAGTAGTCTTTTCTCCTCTAAAATGCCCTCCATAGCTAAATGTGTGGCGGTGACTCAAAATGCTTTGTTGTTCATCCTTAGGTATACATCATCTATTGATTTGGTCTGAACAAAGTTTGAATAGAATTGGATCATCCTATAAGTAGTGTTTTTCTATAAATAGCAGCCACTTCTTTCCCTATAATTCAGATTTGGATTAAAAACCCCTTTGAATAAATAATTAATAATGTCAGCATACCAAGGTTCACTTCTCTATATAGAAAATAGTAGTTCATCAGGAAAAATCTTATTGATGGGAGTGATTTATTTATCTTTTCCTTACTCAAAGTCAATTCCTTCCACTAGTCTGGACAAATGATCAACTATAACATTTTTGCTTCCTTTCTTATTCTTGATTTTTAGGTCAAATTCTTGTAGCAATATGAGCCACTTGATCAACATGGGCTTGGCATCTTTCTTACTTAGAAAATATTTCAATACAACATGATCAAAATAGACAATTACCTTATAACCAATTAAGTACAAACCAAACTTTTCTAAAGCAAACATAATTGCCAAGACTTCTTTTTTAGTAGTAGAATAATTCAATTACACTTCATTCAAAGTTCTACTTGCATAATGAATCACATAAGGCAATTTATCTATTCCCTGTCCTTGTAGAGCACCAATAGAAACATCATATGCATCACACACAAGCTCAAATAGATGGACATTATTAGGAACCGACCGAATCAGAGTAGAAGTCAGTCTTTCTTTCAAGGTATTGAAAGCAACATGGTACTCATCATCAAAATAAAAAGTGACATCCTTAGTCAACAGGTCACATAGTGGTCTAAAAATTTTTGAAAAGCCCTTACTGAATCATCTATAAAAACCTGCATAACTAAGAAAACTCCTCACCCCATCAACTGAAGTTGGGGGAGGTAAGGTAGCAATCACCTCAATTTTTTCCTTATCCACTTCAATTCATTTTCTAGCAACAATGTGTCCCAACACAATTCTCTGCTTAACTAAGAAATGATACTTCTCCTAGCTTAATGTCAAGTTCATTTCAACGCATCTCTTAAGCACCAATTTCAAGTTATCAAGGCAATCATTAAGTGAGTTTCCAAAGACAAAAAAATCATCCATGAATACCTTAGTAAACATTTCAATCATATCATAAAAAATTAACATCATACACCTTTGACAGGTTGAAGGGGCATTGCAAAGACCAAAAGGCATTCTCCAATAAGGAAATGTTCTAAATGGGTAGGTGAATGTTATCTTTTCCTAATCTTTTGGAGCTATAGGAACTTGATTATAACTTGAAAAGCCATCCAAAAAATAATAGTAAGCATGTCTTGCCAATCTCTCAAGCATTTAATTAATAAAAGGGAGATGAAAATGATCCTTTCTTGTGCTGCATTGAGTTTTCTATAGTCTATGCATATCCTCTACCCTATTATCATTCTAATTGGTACAAACTCATTATTGTGATTTTTAACAACAGAAATACCTAATTTCTTTGGTATTACATGAATTGTACTTACCCATTTGCTGTCAGAGATTGGGTAAATAATACTTTCATCCATCAACTTGATCACTTCTGCTCCAACATTATCCTTTAACAAAATCTTATGCATGCACACAGTAGGGCTAATTCCTTTGATGTCAGCTAATGTCCAACCTATTGCCTCCTTGTACTCTCTTAAGACTTTCAACAACTTATTCTGTTCATCTGCAGATAAGTAGCTACAATTATAACTTGAAGAGTATCATTCTCACCAAGAAATATGTACTTTAAGTTCCATGGTAGTTAATTCAATTCTAGTTTTGGTGTTGTGACAATTCTTGGTGTCAATTTAGAGTTCAAATGTGTTAACCCTTCTTTGGTAGCTTCATCTTCTCTGACTTTCTTAGCACTATCCAGCTTTTCTTGTAACTCCTTGATCTCTTTATTTTCCTCCAATTCATTAGTGGTAAGCACCAACTCTAGTTTGTCTTTTGTTTCCTACTATGCAAAAGTAGATAATACAAGTGAGTCCAAATCATTGATCTGAAAATAACTGCTAGGATATGAAGGTAAGCTAGAGAATTGTAATTAAAAAACTTCACAATCTTATCCAGAATCGTAATTTTTCATTTTTCATTTTGCACAACCATGATTGTCTTTGCTGTTGCCATGAATGGGCTCCCTAACAAAATGGGCACCTTTTTCTCTGAAATCACTTGGCTCTCTATATCAAGTACAACAAAATCTACAGGAATAATCAATTTATCAATGTAAACCAAAATGTTCTTTATAATGCCTCTAGGGTATTTCACTAATCTATCTGCAAGCTATAAGAACATAGTGGTAGGTTTCAAATCTCCCAACCCAGTTGCAAATAAAAAAATAGCATCAAATTGATACTTGCACCCAATTCCAACATTGTCTTTACCTTATTTTCACCTCCAACTATAATTATGATATTGAAACTACCTAGATCCTCTAGTTTTAGAGGGAGATTTGTTTGCAAAACTACACTAGCTACTTTTGACACTATTTTATTCTCATGTAGCTCATACTTATGCTTCCTTGAGGTTAATTCCTTCAAAAACTTTGCATAAGCTCGTATATTCTTAATCATTTCTAGCAAGGGTAAGTTGACATTGACTTTAGAAAGAATGTCAAAAATGTTAGAAAATGACTTATCTATCTTGCTCTACTTCAATCCTCTTGGAAAAGGAACTGGGGGGGTCATATGGTGGTGAGTTTTAGTTGACTAGAGGGTCACGAATTGGAAACACAACCATCCTTGCATTCACCTCCTCCTCTAATTGTTCCTTCTCCTTGTCAGCTCCCATAGAAGCATGAGATTCATCAGTTTCTTCACCAACTTTGTTATTAATTACCTTTTCACTTCTCAATGTCATGATTGCTTTAGCTTGCTTCAGTTGGCTTGGAAACTTTCCAAGTGTGTGACTCTGCACTGCTTCTACAATCTGCCCCAACTGAGTTTCTTTTTTCTCAATGGATGCTCCACAT
The DNA here is from genome assembly GCA_036873735.1 of Pouteria campechiana. Lineage (NCBI taxonomy): Eukaryota > Viridiplantae > Streptophyta > Magnoliopsida > Ericales > Sapotaceae > Pouteria > Pouteria campechiana. The sequence goes on from JAYJMB010026461.1 coordinate 25,224, forward strand.
TCTGAAATCTTGTTTCAGTTGCTTGGACAAAACTATGTAGTCTCCTCAAGAGTGGGCTTCTTGGGTTGAAATGATGTTCCTATCTAGTTCTAGTTGTGATTATTGTTTCACAAAAAGTTTGGATGATTCTTCTAACCAAGATTGTAGGTATTTGAATATAGATCATTATATAGTTGCTTATTCTAGAAGTTCATTACATTTGCTTGCTCTGAACTACCTACAAAATTCTCACCAGAAGGACAAGCATTATGTGAGTGACCAACAACACCACAAACAAAACATACCTCTTTCGGAATAGGTTATTTCTGATTGATCATCATAGAGCACATCATTTTCACCTACTTTACCAACTCCAACATCTGCATAGTAAGTTCAATGTTAAAGTTAACCTCATACATTCCCCAAGACTTACCTTTAACACTCTTTTGTTGTGAGTTTGCTCCAAATATCTCGTATAATTCATATGTTTCCTCTAGGGTCTTTTCTCCCATTGCTTCACCTACAACATTATCAACCATGGCTGGGCATGGTTGTGTCAGTAGAAGAATTGATTAAGAAACTCTAGAGGATAACAATGGTAAGGACACTAGATCAGTAGTAGTTTAAATCTTTCCTAGGCCTCATGGAATGCTTCACTATCCATTTGAGAAAAATTTGCTATGTTGCCTCTTTAATTTTGCAGTTTTAGCATGAGAATAGAAATTACCAATGAACTTCTTGTACACTACATCCCATGTGGTTAGTGACCCAAGAGCCAATGACATGAACCAAGTTTTAGTTGCATCCTTCAGGGTGTATGGGAAATATCTCATGTACAACTGATCCTAAGTATGTCCCTAAAAAGGAAAAGTTTGAATAGTTGAGTAGAAATCACGCATGAAAGTTAATGGATCTTCTATAGCTACACCATGAAAAGAAGGAAGTATATTGAAGTGTATATGTTTCAACTCATAGTTCCTGGCATTGTAATTTAAAATAATGCATGAAGGAGATATTCCTATGGTAGGGCATGCAAACTCCTTTATAAGTTGTTGTGCTTGTTGAGCCACCATGTTTTCCATATTTTTAGTCATTAGTTCTTCTTCTTCACTTATGCTCTCTATCTCTATTCCCACTTTGTCAATTCGATCGTTCAAGGGAAGTAACACTAGATTCAGCGACCCTCTTCTGTGCATTCACAATTTTACAAAAAGAAAGTTATACAACTAAAAACCCTAAATGAAATAAAATACAATAAAGAAAATTAAAAAAATTATAACTAAATTAATCAAATCAATTTAAAATCAATTCCCCAACAAACGACGCCAAAACATTAATGGTTATAATTTTACTTCCTCACAAGTGCACGAATCTATAGCAATATAGCATGCAAGTATAAGGGTTGATCCCACATAGAATTGATCAAAGAAATTCAATCAAATCTAGTTATTAAAACAAAAGCTATCCTAAATCAACAACATGAATTAGAAGCTAAATAAATCATGGTATAAGATTGAATACAAGAAAAAAAAATAAAGTGTAAGAAATAGTGAGTAATGTGGAGGAGATTTAACCAGTTGCAAGAGTCTAGGGATCCGATTTCACCACTCTCTAATATCTTATGTTATTGGGATGTTGGATTCAATTCATTATCTTGGGTATTCTATCTAATATCTAATTATTGCTGTTAGGCATCTGGATTTAAATAAAGTATTTTCTCCCATTCCAATTAACTATGGTGTGTAACATAATTGAGATTGAAAATCCATTAAGATTAGAAAACTTAAATGAACCAAGTATATTAGTATATCATAAGGCATCTACCATAACCTTTTACTCATTCATTCAAGAGAGCTCTTTACATGGTTTAGCATATGGCATCTACCTTAACCATGTTCTCAAACAATCAATCTAATTTGTAGAATTGGTGATAACGTAATTAGAGAAATCAAATGACTACATTAAACACAATGAATGAAACAATATAAAACTAAATTGCTTAAATCAACAGTCCCTGTTTAACATGGAATAACTTTGAGGGCTACATTTTCACCCTAGAAAAATAAAATGTGTTCATGATAAAAATAAAAAGAACAATCTCTAAAATATAAACATTTTCAAAACTCCGAATCTTTCTTGCTTCCTTCCCGAACTTCCCTCACCAAAACTCTCTGTTCTTGCTATCACTCTGCTGCGAATTGTGTATCTATTTCTATTATGGATGTCTCCTTAAATAACCCAAGCAGAAGGATTTTCGTAAAAATCCTCCTTTAACTGCAATGCCTCTATGCATAGATATCTGCTTCTAAGAATAACTTAGTCTTTGCCCATGTCTCAGACTCTAAAATTGCAGCATAAATTTTGTAGAGAAATAAGCTTTCAATTACAACTCAAATAGCCTCACTTTCTAGGTTTTAAAGATTACAACACATTGTATGCAAGGGAATCAGCTTTCAAGTATAACTCAAACAACCGCACGCCCAAAATTGCAATGCATAAAACTTCTAAAAGTTACAGCGCATAAAACTAGACTTCTAAAAACAATTTAAGCTACCACACATCCTGGTTTTGTGGCACCCAGCCTCTGTAAGAACCCCTGAGAAATAGGAATGTAGGCAATGTCACAACCCATACCTAAAAATAGCATAATTAAATATTATTCTCAAAATAAGCTTACAAATAAAATGAAGTCATTACAAAATAGTCATAACTACCAAATCCATAAAATACAAGTTTCATAAACACAAAGCATAATGTCTTTAACATTCTTTGGAATGATAGTTTGCATTATCTATGTAACACCCAAGGTGTTAATGAGGACAATTTTTTTATCATCATTTTGGGATACTATGTACATAGATTTATGAAATGGTGAAGCATTGTTATGAAATTTAATGTACATGGCAATGAAACACATTTTTCCAAATTATTTGAGAGATATCATTGTGTATTTTAATGATATATTAATGGAAAAAAATATAGGAGAAAGAAGGAATAATATGAAGAAAGTACAAAGAAAATACAATGGAAATTGGGGTAGTGGCATTTGGAGTCATAGTGCCAAAATTTGGCACCATGGCTGCACTCTACAAAGGCAAAGTGCATGGTGGCCAGTGGGTTGGCATTATGGTGCTAGATGGTGGAGCCACGGTGCTAGTGCAGTATGGTAGTAGAGCACTAGAAAATTTTACCTATTTAGGTGCTCTATCTTCCCTATTTTCTTCTATTTGTCCTCTCCTTATTCCACATCCTTGCACCCATGCTTCTATGCTCTTTTTTAACCATTTTAATGTGATTTCTAGAGGAGAACAACCTTGTTTAGCCATGAGAATCCATCACTCATGCATCCATGAGCAAGCTCCATCTGGGTGGATGGTGGAGGAAAAGGGGAAGTTCGTATTGCTAAAATTGGTGGAGGATCCTTGGGGATTTGAGGGTGAAACTTCATTTAAGGGTGGAATCTACATATGAATATGATGGTAAGTCCTATTTTCCCTAATTAAATTTATGAGTTCTAGTTGCTATGATTTTATATAACTCGTGACCAGTAATTCTGAAGGGAAATGATATAAATTATTGCTAGAATCATGGGGGAAATGATTAATTAATGGATAGTAGTGTTTTGAAGTGAATTAGGCATGGAAAAGCTATGTGTTATGCTATCCACGAATTTGGAAGCAATAGTTATCTCTTAAATTAGAAATTTTATGGCTTTTAATGTTGGATGGAAATTTGTTCAAGTTTAGTGTTTAATTAATTCATTCATGAAGCTATAGGAATGTTAATTATGTTAAACAATAAGTATATTGTCATGTCCCACCTTCTAAGGTGCGACCTTCATCATTTCTACTATAACTTTCTCACTTTTAGGGTGTGGTTACTCAGATCCCATTCTATTACACCTTGCCCTAAGGTCTATACACTTCACTATTTTCCTTACAAATTCCCAAATTAAGGGAACTGTCTGCCAAACTTTTGGCATAGTCTGCCTTGTATTATCAATATTTACAATGTGATATACAATCAATCAAACTCATAATTTTTAAATATCAATGTTCATAATTCCAAATCATAAATAAAACTACAATTTCAACAATCATAAACATTTTGTCATAATTAACTCTACTAGCCCAACTTACCCACAGCTGAGAACCTAAGTTTCCCCATGATGGCAATAACATACTCCATTTCCATATTATACACAATTTCACTATCATATAGGTCCATCCACATATCATAAACCATTATCACTAAAACATGAAAATCCATTTCTTTAATACATCAATTCAAATCCTTTAAATACAATTATAGAAATACATTCTAAAATTTCTGATATACAATTATACAAAGGGATTCCAATCCCAACATTCAAACATACTATCCAAAGATCTTCAGTCTTTCTCATAAATCCTTTGCCTAACCTATTAGCCAAAAATTTAAATAAGAAAGTGTGAGTTTGGGCAACTCAATAAGTATGCATAAATAAAAGAAATCAATGTTCAATTCACAATAATTTATTTCAGACTAAAGCATGAATAACCTCTAACAAACCATTACATCCTTAATGTATAGCCTTGAGGCTTAATCATCCATCCAAGACATATTTAAGTACAAATATTATGAGGACTACAATCCTCATTGTTCCAAACATGCGACTATGTCAATGACAAGAACATATGCTCATCAATTCATACCAAATAAAGAATTGCTATCATTCCCATCCAATCAAACAATCTTATATTGAATTGATCTTCAAATTAACCATAACACAAAGGGATATTCTCTATCCCTGATATTATACATTCATACCAAATGAAAACATAAATTATTCCAATCCAAGGGATATCCATTATCCCTAACAAACCATGTAATATCAATCTTAAACAATTGTGAGATATCTATTATCCCCATCCAAAATATGCAAGCCAGGATTCAAATCAATGGGATATTTATTACCCCTAACCAATCATACAGTCAAACAAAATAGAGGGTACCTACTTACCTCAAGCCTTTGGCTCCAAACCATATCTCTCCAGTTCTATGCCTTTTCATCCTTCTTAGATCATCCTATATAGGGCAATAATCTCAATCATTTATAATTGCAATTCTTAATTCATTTCACACAAATGAATTATCATTTCTAGATATTATAAGTGCTCAACCATAACTACAAGGCCATTTATAGCCATTAATTGCATATCAAAATCATTAACATTCTATCACATTCATTAGGGTTCAAAGTGTTTTTATCTCTAACAACAATTCCTCGTCATATAACATGAATTATACTTGATCAACTTGAAAATTATTTAATTAAGCTATGAATACAACTAATTCAAGCTCACATAGCCTAAACCTAAAAGCCCTCTTTAATCCTTAATTAAGGCATAATCACATATTAGATTTTACTGGTCCAATTCACTCCATACAAGTTCTGAAATATTCTAATCATGCAATTAATCATTTGCCCCATAATTAATTCAACAAAAATAAAAAAAATTCCTAATTTCCACTATGCATGAAAACCCTAATTCAACAAAATCTGAAATTTCTCATGTCAAATCACAATAACCCTTCTATTAACTCATTCCCTCATGAAATTTTAACCATGTACCTCAATTCAGCCCCAAAATCCATCATTTACACATTAGGTTCCAAACCCTAGAAATCAAATGGGAAATCAAGCTTATCTTCGCTTAAAAGAGTAGTCATCCTCCCCAAATGATGGATCAGACTCCAAACTCCATGTTGCTCCTTCCATTTGGTGGAAATTTGATGTTTCTTCCATTTTTTTTTCATTTTTCATGGCTCAAATGGGTGAAAGTTTGGTTTAAAAGAAAGATCACTGGATCATATAGCTAGGCAAGATAAATTCTTTGTTAAAAAGGCTAAAAATCATTTATAACGGGGCTAGGGCAAAAAGACCAGAGGAACGGAATGAGCCAGAGGAATAGAATGGTGAAAAAAATGGTCAAAACGTCAGCCGCCTTATATATAAAGCTGACCCATGCTGCGGCGTGGAAATCCCTGTTTACCGCAGCCTAGTCCAAATCCATCCAACTTCTTGACATCGATTGCCAGGCCGCGACACCAATTTTTCCTGCCCCATTTTCATTATATTTTCTCCAATTTTTGCATATTTTCTTTTCCCTCTTTATTTTCCATTATTTTCTCATAATATTTACCATCAAAATACACAAGAATATTATTCAAATTCATCAAATTAATTTTGTTAGATTGCCACATTCCTCATATTTAACATAAGTCTCTGCATTTTTAAAACAAAATAAAAATTCAATCAAATACTTGTTGTTCTAAAGTAATCATTTAAGAAAAAATTTCAAACTTTATCCACTTTTTAACATCCTTAGGCAAATCATAATGTGCTCAAATACACAATTACCAAAATTAACACCCCACGTGTTACAAACCTCACTCCTTACAAAAAGTTTCATCCTCGAAACTTTTAATATCATGCAATTTTCATTATTGCCTTAACTTACAATTCAATTCATAACTTATATCACCATTACCATTTAATTTAACTTGAATACACATCGAGCATATTAAAAACATGTTAATGGTCACCAAATTTGGATAATAATTTATAAAGGGCAAAAATATTTGATAATTCAATCACTTTCATGACAATTTACTAAAATAATCAATGATTCAATCACCATAAATATACATGATCTCATAAAAATTGATTCCTTAGTCATTTTTGTTCTTAAATTTCTTTCAAAAGGTATAGCAAATCATACACAAATAATTACAGGAATGATTTATCATTCTTTTCATATATAATACATCCATAATTTCCTTATCATCACAAATTCAAAATCAACAATCTCAATTCAGTTTTACTCTAATACCTTCATGATTTCAAAATAAACCATTATAGGAGAAATCCATAACAATTTTTATATCAACATTATCTAATCATAACAATTCAGTTCAACCATAATAGAAAAACCCTGTTAACCAATATACATAATTTTTTTAATTTGGCGTTCTTAATTATAATGCAAATAGTACTTTATTCAGCAATATCAAATGTTGCATCGTTTATAACAATCAATCACTCCATCAAATGGTACTCAATGTTCAAATTACCTAGATAACCTCTGGTAATTCAATCAAGTAGCCAACTTAGGGCTTCTACAATCATTCACAAATGAAACTACTATCATGGTAGCAATACAAACCATATCAAAAGTTTCTAAGATTATTCAAGTCCAATTGACTCTACTCATTCGTGGATTATTAACACTTCTATCTCAACATTCATACTAAACTTTTCAATCATGCATTGCCTAATATTAACTAATAACATGCACAAGAGACTTCAAACCAAGTGGTCTCAACCATAACCAAGTAGACATAGCCACAATCCAAAGTGGACACAGCCACAACCAAATGGCGTTAGCCATCATCAAAGTGGACATAGTCACTAACCAAAGGGACTCAGCTATCTTACAACTTTGGTGTGTTTTAGTCCATCCTTGCAATTCGGCTACGAATGTTGTAGAATCCATGATCACATAGTATTCCACCATCATTGCAACCTAGTCATCACAAGTTCTCCATCCACACCTATGAAATAAGCAAAGGAGTCTCCTATAATAGGCTGATCAAGCATCTTTGCCATCACTAGTAGCAAAATCAAACAAAGCCCTATCATGTGTAGGATCCCAAATATCGAAAGCAGGCATCCCAGTAGGCATCCAAACCCAAATATACAATGATCAAATTCTAGCAGGCATCTAACTCTCAAATACATATCAATCTCATTCCAAGAGGCATCCAAATACAAGCATGAATCTTAGTCATGCATCCGAGCCTCAATCAAATAACCAAATATTCAAACTTATTCAAATAAAAAAATATCCAAATTTTGACCAAATAACCAAATGTCCAACCTTAATCCAATAGCCAAATATCCAAACTTACCAAATACCCAAATGGCCAAACCTTATTCAAATAACCAAATCCAAACCAAACCTCCACAATATCCACATCTCCATGCCATCCCGGTACCATACAATCTCCAACCATCCTACCATCATACAATCCAACTACCTCATAGGGCATATCACACAATTTCACATTACACATACACAATGCTGCATCAAATATGTTCTTTAATCAAAGCAGTACAATCATTTAACTTATGGTCCATATCAAAATTAAATGTTAAACAGTTTTCAAAATAGGCATCCAAACTCAATTAATACTAATGGTATTCTAACTAGTATCCAAATCGAAGCACGCATTCAAACTATAATCTAAAAATATCCTCAATCCAGGCATGCCTCAATCAATTTACTAAATTCAAATTCATACTAAATGAAAGTACTCAATCTAAATACATACATTTGTCAGACATTCATCTCACTTAACTAAGGTTCACATACTAAAATTTATCAATCACCTTATTAGTTCACACAATTCAATTCAACCATAAGCCCATTGTCAATCAACGCAATCATATTACAGATGTCAATTCATTTAAATCACAAGTTCACAAGCAAAGTTTTTCAATTATAGATAAACATGTCATTCATCATAACCAAGATACATCAAGGAGTCCTCAAATTCCTAACATACTATTTAATAAACAAATATATTGCTATAGCATGTCATATTAAATTAAAACAATCAAATAACCAACAAAATTCAAACAACCATTTAAATTTAAGGAATCCAGTAATTCCATCACAATTCATTAAACAACCAAACTGAATTCACTTACCAACACTTATTTGTGAAACTATTACAAAATTCACACACTTTGTGAAGCAGTAACAATTCAAACATTCAAACAAGATGTATATAAGCATCACCACTCTTTCCTGCGCTACTTTTTTCATAACAAACATTGGTCATCTCATCTTATTCAAACACTAAATCAAACCTTATTTAGATCATCATAACATCATTTCTATCAATTCATAAGTGCCTCAATTCCCTTACTCATGCCTTCAACATACAATTGACATTTCTCTTTCATTCCTATATTCTTCCATAATTCTAATAAATTTATAAACTCTTATTGGCATGTAATTTTTTATTTCTTCCAAAAATCTGATGCCGTCATGGTTCTAGGCTCCTCTGTTAACTTAAACTTATCACACAGATAAGTTATTGGGCTTTGATACCATTCTGCCATGCTATGCCTTCTGAGGCGTGACCTTGATCATTTCACTTCATTTCCACTATAACTTCCTCACTTTTAGGGTGAGGGTACTCAGATTCTATTCTATTACACCTTGCCTTGAGGTCTATACACTTCACTATTTATGTTATATAGCACATCCATACATATTTTATATGGATGATTTTCATTAAAAATAATTAACTAATTAATTTTTTAATTAATTTAAATTTGATAAAGTATAAAATATATATATGGTTTGTCCTTTCCTAATTATATATAATCATATAATTAATTTATAAGAGGTGTCTAGAAGCATAGGTTAGTTATTGATGCTAAAAGGCATTATAAAGTATTCATTTTTTTATATAATATTATTTTTGGAAAAATATAATATTTAATTTTACAATATATAATGTGGCTGCATTTATATTATATGTAATATAATATATAATGTTATATGTAGGCCGCAACTACTGACTGGAGGATAAGCGATACCGCGGGTTGTGGTACCATGCTGCCTACGCTCAATATCAAATTACATATAATCTAAATCTGGAATAAATATTTCATGTAGCTATTTATCATCTATCTTTGTCACTTATGTTATGTATTTTAGGGATGATGTTATATTACATTTGATCTAAATCTCGTCATATATTCTATTGTCAAATAAATCACAAATACATACACAACCATACATACAACTTTGTATATATCTTTAAAGTTAGTTCAATTAATATTCCCAAAATGCACTAATTATTCTTACTTTTTCCTATGTTATAACACAAAACATATATGTAATATAAATGATTTTCCTAAGCCATAGAGAAATAATTATTTAGATTAAAAATTAACCTTTGCTACATAATAATTAATTTTAGTGAATTAATACTAACTTTTACCACGTAGTTAAAGGTTGGTCTACCCTTTTTATCTTCATCATTTATTTGTTCATTATGGGAATCATGTTATATTATATATTGTTAAAATTCTCAAGATATATATATATATTAAATTATTGAATAAATAAAAATATATATAAAGATAAAGGCCTTTATATTACTACAATAAAAAAAATGCAGGGCAGCATACGGTTGCAATATTATATGCAGTGGATGTAAAAGGGTGCATATAAGTGGTTTCAAAGACTATTTTTTGTTGTAGTGCATCTAGCTCTACACGTCTTTACATAATCTGGTCTGGGTGGTTGTGTCGCAGAGTTTCCGTATACTAGCCAAAAATTTATCCACTTTGACCCGATTTTACACGGCTTGATCTCTTAGACGGGCTAACTGGGATATCGATATTTTATACAACATGTTTTTTATTATTTTGGAGTGGCAATGTATCAAATCGCGCTCTCACCGAGTAATAAACTCCCTTCGTAGAAAAGGTTTCCAGTGCAGGCATTTTCTCATTAATAACGTTGAAATGGACACTAAGCTGGAAATAATATATTAGGGAAGAAGCCAATTGAATCCCACTTGAGCGTTGAAAAACTCAGTTTAGCCAGGCGTCATTTCTCTTCTTTATTTATTCGTGGTGGATGATATATGGAGCTAGTTGGAACTACATTTGAATATTGAAGCCAAAAGTCTTGAGGTGGATAAGCTGGATGGACGTTTGAGAAGACTGGATTCTACCAATGTTTGAAAACGGTCCTGATGATGAGTGGCTAACCATTTTCAAAAAGATGTTGTGGAACGGACCGGATGTTTATAAAGGTGTTGTTGATGGCTGCCTGCCCATATTGACCAATCTGGCGGAGAAACCTTTCCATTCTTGCCTCTTTGGATTATCACTAAGCGTGTTTCGAGTATAACTATTTAATTACTTTACTTTCTTGCATTATTATCCATACATATAATTGAATCTAATTCTTTTGTTTAGAAAGTCTATTTATTTTTTTATTATTTATTTTACTTTCAATCATTTTCCTATGTCCTTTATTCTAGCATGTCATTTCCTTCTATTTTTATTCATCTTTTCTGATCTATGCTTCCGGACTTTCTAGAGGAAAAAGCGATAAGCAATAAGCACAACCAATCATTCGGATTATTCTACTTATTCTACACCAATCATTCGGATTATTCACTTATTCTACACCAATCATTCGGAAGATAGCAATAAGATGTTTGCCAAATCAATGCTCCTTTCAAGAGGAGGTTCGCTTGAAGTGGGCTAAATCAACATCAATAAAATAGAATCTAAATCATAGTTTCACAACCCGATAGAAAATTGTACTCAACTTCGTATGGTTAAGTTTATTTAAAGAGTTGGTAAAACTTGACAAAAATCAATTCAATGCCAACAATAATATTATAGTAAGTATTTAAAAACAAAAAAATAAACGAAAAAAAATGTGGCAAATAATAAAGCGATATGATATGGTCTAAAGATATGGAAGGTTTTATTAGCAAAAAGTGACATGACTCACTGAGTTGAATTCCAATGACTCAACCGTTTTTGTAAAACAAGACAAGTTGGAAGCGAGATTTTAATGAGTTATGGGCGATGCTGTAAAGACCAAGTCTACTATGACGGTTCAGTCTAAAATTCGGTGGTTCAAGGTTAACTGAGTTTCAAAACTATTATCCATATAGAATTTTAGTTACAAAAAATTATGATCATCATCCATCATATTCGCACTAGTCTCAAAAACACAAAATGAGAAATGGTCTTCATACTAATTTAATGAATTGAAATTCACAATTTAGAAACTTGAACATTCTATGTCGGTCCAATTAATGGCAAGATACAAAAAGAGGAGAGGTGATTTGGGATATGAACATTTACCACTTTTAAGAAATAGGAACCCAAACAAACTTACTGCTAGTTTGTTATGTGAATTTGATAGGTTTAATCATAGAGCAAGTAAATAGAAAGCCAGAAACGAAATCTAAAAGAAGATAATCAAATGTTCTAGCCCAAGAAGAAGAAGAAGAAGAAGAAGAAGAAGAAGAAGAAGAAGAAGAAGAAGAAGGGAGAATTGGAACTCGCTGTTCATGACAGTGGTGGGTGGCAAAACAACTTCCATGACAGATCCCGCATTCCTAGATTGGGTTGTGTTATTAATTATCACATAGATAATTAAAGATAAGCTATATATATATTATTATGTGAAAACATAAGATTTCAATAACTGATGGATTCATCATACAAGCCTTTCCCTGGCACTATGGGTTAGCTACTAGATTCTCCCACTATTTACATATTCCAAATACCTAAGGACTAAGAACTAATTGATTCCCCAAGAATAACCATAGATAATATAGAGAGAGGGAGCCTCTTTGCATATACAAGTCATATTAGGAATGGTACTTATTTATTCACTTGTGCAACCGTACAATCCAAGCCCACTTAGATTTGTATTACAATATGGACACACCATCCACCATCCACAAACAACATCTCCCACTTGTACATGTTTGTAATGCCCCTCCTTCCTAGAGCGTTACTAGTGGTAAATTCAGAGGAAATTCCAACGGAGTCTTCCCTGATTTACCACCGTTATCCTGTGTACAACATACTAAACCATAAGAATTATATAACAAATATGCAAATATAATATGGCCACCTCCAGGCTCTACCATTTCCTACACAAATTATATAACTGCCACCTCCAAAACACACATCACCACAACCCCCACAGACCAAGATCGGTGTTGATCGGGGTACATTGTAACCTAGCTATCAAATCATATACACCCATACCATAACATGACATGCTGTAAAACTAAGTAATGATACATGTCTCATATACATTCGAAATTCATCCAACCATATACATCGTCATACATCCTGAAAAGAAGTAAAATCTCTACTGGTGTCATAGCTTAGCCTCGTCGCGAGACCCAACACCCTGTTGGGCTCTATCCTCTAGCCTGTTAGCTAAAATTTAAATAAAAAGGGTGAGTCTGGGCAAACTCAATAATCAGATAAGCAAAAAAAAAACATGACTATAAATGATATAATAAACAACGACAAATAGAGTGATAAATAAAGATACAAATAAGCAAAACATGCCATGCCATATGCAGGATGTCATAGTCAGTTAGTGGCCAAGTTCATTAAGACTTTAATCTGAACATCTCATTAATTATTTCATATACATACTTATAATGATATCGTATGCATAGTTAATCGATCAATACCGACTCGAATACAGATACGTCATAC